>JAHLWY010001624.1:0-17493 GCA_020002185.1 Paraescarpia echinospica
TAATCACATTTTCTTCATCATCATAACTAATATTGTCAGTGTGTTTCTATAAAAAATGCACATCTTAGGTTATTTGCGGATGAAACTTCAAATGTGACAACAAGTATAAATGGCAAGCTTTCCACATTTCACATTGATAATTATACATGATGCTGTGCGCTATGTCCAAGTGCATTTTGATTATTTTTATAAGTTCTCTAAAGTTTCTTAACAAATTCATTATGTATAATCCAGATTACGCATAGCTCTAATGTACATTAGTCCAACTTAGAATTAAGCTGCCAAGTTTATATTTAAAACACATGATTATTTATTGGTGAAGACCTGTCCCCATTTTGTACATATCACCCTGGAACATTATTTCTAGTTGCTGATTACAGATGTTTGAAATGTCTGTGCCTTGACCACTGTCCACAGGAAGAAGTCATCACTCTAGAGCGGATACTGCTGCAGACCATTAAGTTTGACCTGCAGGTGGACCATCCGTACTCGTGGCTACTCAAGTTTGCCAAACTCCTCAAAGGTGAAACTGTCCTCTGCCTTGTCCCCTCCACTGTCCACTCAACTGGAGATTGGAAGCTAAGAATGTGTGGGAATGTTGAGTGGTATTTGCAAAATAGTTTTTGAACTTCTTCCAAAACATCACCTGGTTTTGATATTGCATTACCCCATCAGCTCAATTACTAGTCTGTCTTTCTATGAACACAGTCACAATTTTTGCTCCCTCTGTTGGTCGGAGACAAATTGCATTTAATTTAAAATACCATGCTATAGACCCGACACATTTGTTTTGTTCAAATCTGCATTTTTTTACTTGAAATTCTGTATGAATCTGTGACATTTCTTATTATTTTAATAGGCCTACGGCATTCTGAATTTGAACAAGTGTTATGAAAAATCCATAGATCTGGTGAAACTGACTAGTTTCCATTGAAAATTTGTCTAAACAAATATGTGCTTCGACTACTTATTGGTTTATATTTGTGTGACAAACACAAGACATTGTATATATTATTATGATATACACAAAATATGTATCCTGTGGCAAGTCTGATAAGGATTCACTTGATTTAGACACTAATTTCCAGAGTTTATTAGTCAGATGTAGCTTCACAGAAGAATGCCAGTCGTTATTGGTAAGTAACCTAAGTGCAATATATTACAGGTGACAAGGCAAAGATCGAAAAGCTGGTTCAGATGTCGTGGACCTTCATTAATGACAGGTGAGACAAGTTACTTACCCTCTTATAAGTCTGCGGAGACTTGTCAATAAGTAGCTTTTGTTAGAATCTTCCAATTTATTTCAACCCTGTCTTGGCTAAAATGGGAGCCAGAGATCATCACTGTCTCACTCATCTCTCTGTTCTGCCTTCTGTTTCAGTCTCTGTACCACTCTGTGTCTCCAATGGGAGTCAGAGATCATCACTGTCTCACTCATCTCTCTGTTCTGCCTTCTGTTCCAGCCTCTGTACCACTTTGTGTCTCCAATGGGAGTCAGAGATCATCACCGACTCACTCATCTCTCTGTTCTTCCTTCTGTTCCAGCCTCTGTACCACTTTGTGTCTCCAATGGGAGTCAAGAGATCATCGCTGTCTCACTCATCTCTCTGTTCTTCCTTCTGTTCCAGCCTCTGTACCACTCTCTCCCTCCAATGGGAGCCAGAGATCATCGCTATAGCACTAATTTATTTGTCGAGTCGACTCACAAAGTTTGAGATCCAGGACTGGCAGGGCAGACCTCCACACTTCAAGGGCAAGTGGTGGGAGAATATTGTTGAAGATATCACATTGGAACTACTCGAAGGTAAAGTGGTGTGGAAACAAGAGCTAGAACCTCTTTGCACTGTGTAGCCTAATCTTGACAGTGAAGCATGTATCATGGCTGTGAAAAATAAGTCCTACTTTGTTATGAGTAATAAATCAGAATTATCTAATGCGATGTGTGACATCATAATCCATTTTAATGCTTCCATCTTTTAAATTAAATCTACTGTACATGTAATTACAAAGCGTTTGCATTAGTCTAAAAGGTTACATTTAACAATTATAAACTTGAGTGCATCCAAAGGTCTAATGACTATTAATGTGATGTACTTAATGTTAAATTACAATATATGTCCCGTGTACATTTTAAGCCAATATAGCTAATACTTGGCAACTTTGATTTCTGTTTGTTGTGCTACCAACATAAAATGTCTTCTTGACCATTATATAAATATACATATCATCTCTCATTTATACAATTGTTAATGATGATCTTAAATAAATTTGAGTACCTTGTCTATTTTTGCACTCTACTTGTAGATATATGCCATCAAGTTCTAGACTTGTACTCCTCAAATCCCAAGAAGAAGCAAGATTCACCGCCCCCACCACCCCCAAAACCCCTCGAGGTCCAGTCACCCCACACCGTGGCAAAGAGACCGAGATCGGTACGTTACTATGATCGTATTTGTTAAATTACCCACATAGTTCTGTGTGATGATCAAGTCTGCTTATTGTTGGAAAAATTTACATTGTTTGTTTTAATGTAGACTAAAACAGGGTTCGAAATAGCGGTAGTCCGAGGACTACCAGAAATTCGGTCGGGCTACCGAAGTTGGTGTCAGCGGTAGCCCAACAGGCTACGCAAAATCCGGGAATATTTTTTTTACTCATCGTCCACGTGCGGGAGATATAAATACATCTACGTTAGACTTACTAACGTTTTCCGACCCAAGGTGGTTGGCTAATTGAAATTCTGTGTAGAAATATATTACCATTGTCGATCTTCAACAACGGACAACGACATCTATTTATCAAATCTAAAAGTAAACGATCGTCACGACCCCACCTGATTACTAAGTAGTTACTTAAAATTGCATTTTAGCCAACAACATTTCTTCAACGGTAATCAGTGGTTTCAGCTGTATGTTTCCGAAGGCACATTTAAGGCCAGACACGGCAGCTGAAATTATTTCTATCAATAAAGTTCACTTTTATAAAAAATTTCATACCTCTAAATCATTTTTCTCGTTAATAAAGTGAGCCCCTATCATTTAATAAATCCCGTTTTAGTTCTCAAGAGGCAGAATGTGTTCAATAATATGCGATGTTTAGACCTTAGACTTAGTAACGCTGCCGTACTTTCACCGTGCGCCATCTTGTTTAGTACGAATAAACGAATATGCCAATCCATCCTCTAACTCCCTTCCTAGATGGCACAAACTTTAGGGTTTATTAAAACACATTGCAATATGCAGTGTAATGTTTGATATAGTGTTTGCAACGTATGATTTCATGACAGAGAAATCCGCTAAACAGTGTGTCTTTAGCACACTTATATCATGCTAACATGTTCAATGTGTTATCATTCAACAGTACACACGAATCAGCTCACCAAAATGTCACACATTGTAATGTGGATAACAGCATATACGAATTATGTGTTACTAGGAAAATAATTAAAAAAAATATTATTTTATCTTATTACTAAATAAAAAAAAAAATGTTATCCTTCATTCCCCGTTGGCCTTCACTCCCATTGACCTTCATCCTCCGTTCACCTTCATCTCCCGTTGACGTTCTTGGCGGTCTCTTGCAGCCGACAACCCAAGACGTGCGACGAACGTCCCACGGATCAATCGGTCAGCCGCAGCGAGCGAAGGCGACGAAGCTGGAGGACACACGCCGGACCTTCACACCGACTTCAGCCGTCGACAAGATGGCGGTAGGCGCCGTGCCATCGGTGCTGGCCGTGAGCAGCCAGCCACAGACGGTGCCGCCGCTCGCCAACACAGCCTTGCCGCCGCCGTCCAACAAGAGCAACCCGTATGTGTCCTCTAAGATGTACGCGTCGTCATTCATGTCTCAGGAGGGCTCGCAGAACATCCAGTCTCTGATCGGCGGCGCCATTCCGCCTACCGCAGCGTACCCGCCTCCGACGCAGTACACACAGGCGCCACCCTCCATGCCGATGACGTCATATCCTGCGCAGCCGCAGCAGATGGCGTATCAGCCGCCACCGACGGTGTATCAGACACAGACAGGATACCAGCAGCAGGCGTACCAGCCGTACCAGGCAAGCACACAGGTGTCGTACAGCCAACCCATGCCTGGGTATGACGCGTCAGTCGCGGCGACGCAGTACGCGCAGTCGGGGTACGCTGGGCATTACACTGCAGCAGCACCCGGCTACCCCGCGCCGTACCCGGCAGCACAACCTGCAGCACAGGCTCCGCAGTATCAGACCGCACCACCGCCCGCGCAAGCCCCGCAGTACCCCGCCTATCCTCCGCCTACGCAACCCCCGCCAGCGCCCGTCAACGCCGGCGGCTATCAGGGCATGGGGGTGCCGATGCAGGGCTACAACCCCGCACACACAACGGCTTCTCCTCGACTCACAAACCCCGGTCAACCACAGATCAGGATGACTGGTCAACATTCGAACAGAATGGACCGGCCTGCCACGGGTCACCCTTTGGTCAGACTCACTGGCCGCACTACCAAAAAATCTAGGGTTAAATCGCATAACTAGCACCAAGAATATCTAGCCAGTTTCAGCAAGCATTAACAAATGAATATCACAGAACGCCACTCTGCTACAAAATAACGTTCCGTTTTTGTCGAGGTGCCGATTAAAAGTTTACCCCTAAATGTCTGTTCGTTGGTTTTATCACTTTGGAAGTTGGCGAAACTGAATCGGACTATTTTAGCTGGACCATTCGTCACTGGATGTATACAATATTTGCTTGGTGCATTCACGTGTATGCTATGTAAATAAAAGTTATTTCTCATTCTTGACGCTTTAATGTGTAGATGCGGCATCAATGGCATGCGTACTGAGCCTAGGATCTATCTTGCAACATACCTATATAGTTATCATGATAAGTTAATTCAGTTGCATACAACAAATGTATTTTATTTCAGTGTATCCACATTAGCGCCCTGTCGTATCGCTCCATCTGTTGACGATTTTAATACCGCTTGTCGATTTTGAGATTGACAAACCCTTTTTATTGATGGACCTCCGAGTATGGTTTCCGAGGATTTAGGCGGAAAAAAAAGTTACCTTATTATTCGTAGTACGATTTCCTGTAGCACATTGAAAACAGTTGAAACACGGTAAATTGTTATATTTCTTTGTGTTTGTTTGTCCATAGTCATAGACATACCAAGTACGTATCGGGTAGAGGGAGGTCGTGGTTCTCCGGCAAGCGATGAAGCTTTGTAATATATAAACATGGGGTTGGGAATTTTGGTAATAAAGGTTACATAGCGATTAAAAACGAAACTATTGACACCAGACTGATGTTATGATAAACCTCGTCGTGTCAACAATAAATTCATGAAGTGCGAGTAGCGTAGCATAAAATCCTGCAGATCCGGCACTTAATGCGCATGTCTGGAAACTAAAGTTCCCTGTGTAAGGAAATATTCCCCTAAAAAAATCGATTATTTTATCACCAAAAATGTAATACATGTTTTGGTTTGTAGAAAATTTATGCTGAATACAACTTACAACACTTTAGTTGCCTAGTAAAAATATGTCCACGCATATTCTTCCAAATATTTCAGATGAGCAACATTCTAATAATTTGTCACCCATTCCATCGCCAATATTCATAATAACGCTTAGATTTATATTATTGTGAGGGTGGGCAAAGTTAATAACTATGGAGATGGACTTGATGCCCATGTATCGTTTTGTTCCCCCGCAGATCCTAAATACACCCCTGCATCTTAAACGTAGTAGGTTATAGGCTATATCTAGGTTAATAAAATTATAAGTATTTTTGACATAATATTACAAAAGTATAGGTTATACAGGGCGGTCGTTATGTAATAGTTGGGAGCTTAACCCTAACCATAAATAACCCCAACTATCACCAACCCCAACCATAACTGACTACAATCAAAACTAATAATAATCTTCAGTGTTTCCCCTGGGTGAAATGATGGGCGAGGTGGTAGGGGTGGGGTATGCGAGCGCCGCTGGCGCGAAGCGTTGTTAGGGGGGTCCGGGGGCATGCTCGCCCGGATATTTTTTTAAACTAGCTTTAAAATGGTGCATTCTGAGGTATGTTTTAACCTTTACTCTTGAATATACAGGGGAAGATATAAAATAACAAGACACTACTTGTAAATGTAGTAATCATGATTGATAAAAGTCAATAATCATGATTGTTTCATCGTGTTGAGGTGTGGTTTTCATTCTACCACTGGTACTCAGTAGAGGTGTGGTTTCCACTTGACCACTGGTAATTGGTTATGGTTATGTTTTATTGCACTAACCCTATGCCTTGTTACCTCGCTGACAGAGTCAATAAAAAAGTAAACGGTGAGTTCTTATATAGCGTAGGACTGCTCAAAGCGCTTTACACTTTACTTCCTGGCAGACCTGTTCAGTCGAACACCATCTCGACTTCTCTGGGAAGCATCCAGTGATATCATCTGAAGACTCTTTCATCATCACCTTTAAATTATTTTAATATAATATTATGGTAAATTGGTGGTTTATGTTCAAAAGATTAAATTTTATTTGTTTGCTAGAATGCTATACAATTAATTAAACAGTCATTTATGGAATGCCACAAAAGTATGTTTCTATTAATCGCAAGAATGTTTCTTAAATTGTGTCCTTTTTATAAAACAGTATAAGTTGTTTAGTACATCCAATTGCTGTGCAAACATATCATTGTCTAACCCAAGTTACTGATAACCCGTTAGTATACACGGTTTTGGGTAGTGTCATGTATCAGGGTTTATTTAAACTTTATTTAACTAATGACGATAACACAGGCAGTCAGCATGACATTGCGGAACTCCACTGAAGTGTCACATGCGTAGTGATTAGAGAGTCACGTTGAACGGAAGGCTGAAGTGTCATTCGTAGTAACTCAGGTAGCGCAATATATAACACTCCTCTCACACTAAGAAGAAGTTCACTACAAAAAGCATTTGGCAACTAATGTTCATAATATAATAGTGTCAATCAATTATGGCAACTGTCCACCGGGTCACTCTGACCCTGGAACCAAAATATGATAAAGGGATTATTATGCCTTTTTGAAGCGAGCTGCTTCATATATCAAGTCGTGTTGGTGCCTTGCGAACCCTCGTAGGATAGCGCCGCTCCGTCTGCACGACCACAGGTGACGACACTGAAGCACGCGATGACCTCGTCGCTGTAGATGTCGGCTCGAGCACCGGTGACAACTCCAACGCGCCGCTGCACGTCTTTGCTGCCGACCCGCTCATTTGCTGCGAAGAATCGACACTCTGCGAGTCGTCTGCGGTCGTCGCGTCTGATGTGAGGCTTTGCGAGTCGCCTGCCGCCATTGCCTCTGGCAACAACTCGCCAACAACCTCTCCCTCCGACGTCACTGGATCTGTCATGCAACCCGACTGAAGCAGATGGTCAACATGGACGTAACGCAGCTGACGACCGACTCGCACGAGATACGTCAGTGGACCGAGTCGTCGAATCACCGTTCCCGGAAGCCATTTCTCTGACGTGCCTCGATGGTTTCGTACGCTGACTGACGTACGATTCTCAAATTCTCTCAATTTCACACGACTGCGATCATGTTGAAGGCGTTGTTTCTCTTGTTGTTTCTCGACGACGTTCTCCACACTTGGCAGTAAGATGGTGAAACGTGTGCGCGGTTGTCTCTTTAAGAACAGTACGGCTGGTGGAACGCCCGTCACGGTATGTGGTGTATTTCGGTAGCGAAACAAGAAGATTGCAAGCCGACGTTCCATCGTCATTTTCGGCTGACCTTGCTGAGACGATGCCAGTTGTTTCCGAAGAGCCTGTTTCAAAACTTGAACCGAGCGTTCGGCGGCCCCGTTTGAGGTCGGATGGTACGGTGGAGTGAGCGTATGTTTGATGCCATTCATTTTCATGAACTCGCTAAACTCGTGGGAGATGAATTGTGGCCCATTGTCCGACACAATTTCTTCTGGCAAGCCGAACGCACTGAACAGATCACGCAACACTTCAATCGTGCGTGGAGTTGTCGTCGACGTCATGTGTTTCAGCTCCAACCATTTTGAATGGCTGTCGATCAACACCAAGAAGTTGTCACCGTCTTTCTCGGCAAAGTCGATATGCATCCTCTGCCACACCTTCCTCGGCCACCTCCAAGTGTGCAGTGGCGCCACTGGTGGTTTTGTGCGTACTGACTGACATACTTCACAGCTTTGCACCAGTTTCTCAATGTCACTGTTTAGCAGAGGCCACCACAGATAGTTTCGGGCGATTGCCTTCATAGCCACAATGCCCGGATGCTCCTCGTGTAGCTCTTGTAGCAGTCTGTTGCGTAGGCTGGGAGGAATAACCGTTCTCATTCCCCACAACACACAGCCCTGCTCAACTGACAGCTCATTTCTGTGGACGAAATACGGCTTCAACGCTTCGTCTGCAACATAGTTCGGCCATCCACACAACGTGTATTTCAGCACCTGCGCCACCACTGGATCTCTCGCGCTGGCTCGACTGATGTCCTCAGCAGCTACTGGCAACTCGTTCAGACCAGAAAAGAAAAAGACTTCCGCTTCTGCGTCTGCTTGCTTACAGGGTAGGCGCGAGAGGGCGTCTGCGTTTCCGTGCTCACTTCCTGGTCAATACTCCACCTCGTAACGATACGCCTGCAGAATCACAGCCCATCGCTGCATCCTTGCTGCGGCCAGAGTCGGCACCGCCTTCCTTGGTCCGAAGATGTTCACAAGCGGTTTGTGGTCTGTAACCAGAGTAAACGAACGACCATACAGGTATTTGTGGAACTTTCGCACACCGAATACAAGTCCAAGCGCCTCTTTGTCAATTTGCGCATAGTTCAGTTCGCTCTTAGTTAGCGTTCGCGACGCAAACGCAATCGGACGTTCGGTCCCATCGTCCATGGCATGGGACAAAACTGCGCCTACCCCATAGAGTGACGCATCGCAATCTAGCCTCAGTGCCCTTCCGGAATCGTAATGAACCAGCACCTGATTTGTAACCAGTTCTGACTTGCTGAGTGCAAAAGCGGACTCGCATTCTTTGGTCCACTCCCACTTTTCACCGTTTCGCAGGAAGTCATGTAGCGGCTTCAACAATGTCGCGCCGTTGCTCATGAACTTGGCGTAGTAGTTGATTAGTCCCAGATATGCCCGAAGCTCAGACACGTTCGTCGGACTTGGAGCCTCCGTGATGGCGGTGACTTTCTCTTGCATCGGGTGCAGCCCTTCTTCGTCGATTATGTGCCCCAAGTACTGCACGGCGTTTGTTTGAAAATCGCATTTAGCCTTGTTTACCGTGACGCCGCTCTTTTCCAGTCGAGACAGCACTTCCTCCAGCGTAGCCAGATGCTCTTCCTTGCTACTAGAGGCGATAAGAATGTCATCTAAGTAACAAACCACGTTGCTCATCCCTTGCAGGATCTGGTCCATGACCGCTTGGAAGATGGACGGCGCGGACGCAATGCCGTACGTGAGGCGCTGGTACGCAAACAAGCCTCTGTGCGTGTTAACTGTGAGGTATTTCTGGCTTTCGCTAGTCAGTTCGAGTTGCTGATATGCGTTTGACAAGTCCAGTTTGCTGAAGATCTCGCCCCCAGCCATAGTTGCGAAAAGATCGTCGGCATTCGGCAGCGGATAGGAGATTGGTATCAGCACTTGATTCACCGACACTTTGAAATCGCCACAAATGCGTATGCTCCCATTTCGTTTCGGCACACACACTATCGGCGACGCCCATTCACTGCTCTCCACTCTTTTGATGACCCCATCTTTTTCTAGGCGCTCAAGTTCTTTTCCTACACTGTCTCGGATTGCGTAGGGCACCGGTCTGGGTTTGCAGAAGATCGGACGTGAATCGCTTTTGACTCGGATGTCTGCCTTGTGACCCTTTATCATGCCCAGGCCCGGTTTGAAGACAGCTTGGTGTCGGTGCACCACCCCACTGAGACTCGGGTTGACTTATCACAAAGATCTCCTGCCAGTCGACTTGCAGTCGGTTAAGCCAGTTACGACCCAGGAGCGACGGGCCTTCGCTGCCCACCACATCCAGTAGAAACACGCCAGTTTGCTTTTTGTAGGTTACTGACACGTTTATCTCGTCACACACCGGTATTTTATGACCAGCATACGCTTTCAGTTCCGTCTTTGTACTTTGCAGGGGAACATGCGCTAAGTGTTCGTCGTACATTGATTTTGAGAAGAGTGACACTGTCGCCCCCGTATCTAGCTGCATGTCACACTTGAAGTCGTCCAAGGTAACCGACACCATGATAGGCTTCGGCTTGTTGATCCGTTTTTCCGTCGAGTAGATGCCCAACGTCTCATCAACACCGTCGGTCATCTCCTCTGAACAGCCGTCTACGTAACGAGTTGCCCCCTGTTGCGAATACTTGGCCGATTGCCGCTTTTTGCATGCCCGTATGATGTGCCCTTTTTGCTGACAACCATGGCACACAGCTTCTTTAAAGCGGCAGACATCAGGTGAGTGATTTTGTTTGCCACATCGCCAACACGCCGCATGGTCACGTTGCTTAGCCGTTTTGACGTTCACTTTGTGTATTGCACGAGTGTCTGTTCGAGGAGTGTCTGCATGAAACTGCACAGTGTTCTCGGTCGCCATTGACATAGCTGTCGCTAGTTGTTGTGCTCTTTCCAATGTGAGGTTTGCCTCGGCTAACAGTTTGCGTTGTATGCTCTGATTTGACAACCCACACACAAACTGATCTCGTAGAGCTTCGAGTAGAAATTCACCGAATTCGCACGAACTGCTCAGCTGTCTCAGCGCGACCGAAAATGCCGACACACTCTCGCCATCCTGCTAATGACACTTGTAGAAACGAAAACGTTCGGCGATAATCAGTGGTTTTGGCTTATAATGTCTCTGCAACACGGCGGCCAGCTCATCAAACCCTTTGGACGATGGCTTTTCCGGAGCCACTAAACTCTTTAATAGTTTATACGTGTGCGCCCCAACAACCGCCAGAAACACATTCGCCTTCTGTTCGGCTGTCACATCATTCACCGCCAACCATGCATTCAAACGCTCAGTGTTGAAACAATTGCACGTAATGACAAAACAACAAGACTCGTGATCGACTGATCATAAACGTAACTCATTTATCCGTGACCGTGTCGCAGGAAAAGAATCAGCCCAACAATATTATAAAGTTCAATAATATGACATTATAGTCCAGGATGTTACATCCCCCTTTTTTACTAAGTAACGAGAACATTAACTACAACTATGGATTATATATGGCGCATATTATTCTAATTTAATATCGCAACTAATCTACTGTGGCACATATTTTATTAAGGTAATATGGCAACTCAGTTAATTATTCAGTGTTAGGCTATAAGTCGAGCCTGTCGGGTTGTGTGATTGCTCGTCCCGACCTCGTTCGATAGGACAGCTGCGTCGCGTCGTCTGTTCTTCATGCGCGTTCGTGTTGCTGACGTGATGTTGCCTGCTGTTGCGCCGGCTGAACTTGTGATGTGACGTCACCGCCTTTAGCTGTCGGAGTCTCGTCAGCGAAGTGTACTCGTCGCGCTGACCCCGTCGTTTGTAGTTGTCGTCGGTTGCGCCGCAGGATGCGACCGTTCTGCGCCTCGATGAGGTAGGAGCGCGGTTCGTCGCAGGTTGCCGTCACAGTGGCTGGCTGCCACCGGCCTGACACGTGGTCTTGCATGCGCACTTGCTGCCCTGACGTGAGTGGAGGCAAGTCGTGTGCACGCGTGTCGTGATACGATTTCTGCGTGTCCTGATGCTCCTGTAGTCGTGTGTGTATCTCGTCTCGGTGCGTCAGGACGTTTCTCAGCTGAATCGGGAGGTCGCCTTTCATCTTGCGCGTATAGAGCAGCTCGCCCGGTGATGGCAAGTGATGGTCTATTGGCGTCGTTCTCAGGCAAAGCATCGCCTTGTGCGGATTGATTCCGCTCTCCCTGGCCTTGAGAAGAGTGCGTTTCACTGACTGAATATTACGCTCGACGAAACCATTCGACTGCGGGAAGTGAGGAGAGCTCGTTACATGCTCAAATCCCCATTCCTCTGCAAACTTCCGGTAGTTGATACAGTCGTAGTGCGGCCCGTTGTCGCTCATGACCTTCTCCGGGGCGCCGTGTTCCGAGAGGATGTCCGCCGTGGCCGTCACTACTGCGTGGCTGGTACACGGTGTCGGCATCTTGCGTATAAACGGAAACTTTGAGTAGTAGTCGACGATGATCAAGTACTCGGAGTTGTTGTAATGAAACAGATCGGTCCCTAGAATCTGCCACGGTCGTGTCGGCAGTACGTGTGAGTAGTAAAGGAGGTTAAGTACCGGGGATGGCGCAGCGGTGGAAGTGGAAAAGTACCCGGATGTAGGTCAAGGTCAAAGGTCAAGGTCAAGTACCCGGATGTAGGTCAAGGTCAAATACCCGGACGTAGGTCAAGGTCACGTGTCGCCCCTACCGGAATTTTCCTGAACTAAAATAGCGCCACCGAACGGATAATTGGTGAACTAAATATAATAGCGCCACCTAACGGATACTTGGTGAACTAAATATTTCCCGCCAAAACTTGAATAGCGCCACCTAGGGGATAGTTGGTGAACTAAAAATATTTCCCGCCAAAACTATAATCGCGCCCCCTGGTGGATAGTTGGTGAACTAATTATTTCCCGCCAAAACCAAAATAGCTCCCCCTGGCGGATAGTTGGTGAACTAATTATTTCCCGCCAAAACTATGGAAGCGCCCCCTGACGGATAGTTGGTGAATTAAAATAGCTCACCCTGGCGGATAGTTGGTGAACTAAAATTATTTCCCGCCAAACTAGAACAGCGCCCCCTGACGGATAGTTGGTGAACTAAAATATTTCCCGCCAAAACCAAAATAGCTCCCCTGGCGGATAGTTGGTTAACTATAACAGCGCCACCTGGCGGATAGATAATGAACTAAATCAGCGCCACCTAGAGGAATTTTTAGGAACTAAAATAGTTTCCCTCCCAAACCCAAATAGCGCCACCTAGCGGAATTTTTTCGAACTACAGTTTGAGAGGTATTTTGAGAGCTCCTTACTTTGAGAGGTAGTTTGAGAGCTACTTTGAGAGGTACTTTGAGAGGTACTTTGAGAGCTCTTTAGTTTGAGAGCTACTTTGAGAGACAATTTGAGAGTTACTTTCTACTCTGCGGTCCGTGCTTGTGTACATTCTACTCAGCAGTCCGTGCTTTTGAATTTTCTATTCTGCAGTCGGTGATCTTTCGGCACGCCCACGTGACCTTAATGTACTATCCTACAATCCATAATCTTTCGGCACGCCCACGTGACCTTTACGTTCAAAGTGTGCCTATATAAGGTCGTGGAGACGATCTGCTTGTCATTCGTCATTTGACATCGTCATGGCTAATTTCAATCGGTTTGGATGGAGCTATGCAGAGGCGGTCAGAGGGCCGCAGGCCATTACGGCCAGGACAGCGGGGTTGACCCCCATCACGTACAGGGAGGCCTTTCCCCCACTACCGGCCACGGTATCGACAGGACCAACCCCGGCGCCTACAGTCCCGACCCTGGCGCCTGCAGCACCAGCAGTCCTGACAGCGGCAGTATCACTACTAATTGAACTCAGACCAACTAGTGGTGCAAACGAAACACTATGCTTTGACCAACACACGACACAAATCGAACTCAGATCAACTAGTTGCGTAAACGAAACAGAAACTTAACCGATTACGCTGCACAAATTGAACTCAGACCAACTAGTGGTGCAAACGAAACACTATTCTTTGACCAACACATGTCACAAATTGAACTCAGACCAACTAGTGGTGCAAACGAAACACTATGCTTTGACCAACACACGACACAAATCGAACTCAGATCAACTAGTTGCGTAAACGAAACACAAACTTAACCGATTACACGGCACGAATTGAACTCAGACCAACTAGTTGGACAAACGAAACACTATTCTTTGACCAACACATGTCACAAATTGAACTCAGATCAACTAGTCACGCACACGAAACACTATGCTTTGACCAATACACTGAACGAATCGATCTATAGACACGAGTTGTACAAAGGAAACACTATGCTTTGACCAACATGCGGCACGAATTGAACTCAGACCAACTACGAATTGAACTCAGACCAACTAGTTGCGCAAACGAAACAGAAACTTAACCGATTACGCTGCACAAATTGAACTCAGACCAACTAGTTGTACAAACGAAACACTATGCTTTGACCAACACGTGTCACGAAAACGAAACACTATGCTTTGACCAACACGTGTCACGAATTGAACTTAGATCAACTAGACACATCACACGAGACTATGACCGAGATATGGCACGAGACTTCGGATGACACGTCACACGAGAGTACCGACCAAACTATTACACTACCCTGAAAGACATCATCACAACTTACGGATGACACATCACACGAGACTTCGGATGATACGACACACAAGAGTACCGACGAGACAAGAGACGAGACTATAACCGAGATATGTCACGAGACTATGGATGACACATCACACGAGACTACGGATGACACGTCACACGAGACTATGGCCGAGATATGTCACGAGACTTCGGATGACACGTCACACGAGAGTACCGACGAGACAAGAGACGAAACTATGACCGAGATATGTCACGAGACTACGGATGATACATCACACGAGACTACGGATGACACGTCACACGAGACTATGGCCGAGATATGTCACGAGACTTCGGATGACACGTTACACGAGAGTACCGACGAGACAAGAGACGAAACTATGACCGAGATATGTCACGAGACTTCGGATCACACGAGACTACGGATGACACATCACACGAGAGTACCGACGAGACACGAGTTATACAAACGAAACACTATGCTTTGACCAACACGTGTCACGAATTGAACTTAGACCAACTATTAGATATCACACGAGAGTACGGACGAGACAAGAGACGAGACAATGGCCGAGATATGTTACGAGACTACGGATGACACATCACACGAGACTTCGGATGACACATCACACGAGAGTACCGACGAGACAAGAGACGTGACTATGTCCGAGATATGTCACGAGACTAAGGAGGTCACGTCACACGAGAGCACCGACGAGACAAGAGACGAGACTATGACCGAGATATGTCACGAGACTACGGATAACACATCACACGAGACTACGGATAACACATCACACGAGACTATGGCCGAGACAAGAGACGAGACTATGACCGATATATGTCACGAGACTACGGATGACACATCACACGAGACTACGGATGACACATCACACGAGAGTACCAACGAGACAAGGGTTATCGCGTGAGATTCCACCACCACCACCACAATTCCACCACAATAGACGGGTTATCGCGTGAGATTCCACCACAATTCCGCCACAATAGACGGGTTATCGCGTGAGATTCCACCACCACAATTCCGCCACAATAGACGGGTTATCGCGTGAGATTCCACCACCACAATTCCACCACAATAGACGGGTTATCGCGTGAGATTTGCTTCAGAAGCAAAGCAAAGCAAAGCAAATAGACGGGTTATCGCGTGAGATTTGCTTCTGAAGCAAAGCAAAGCAAAGCAAATAGATGGGTTATCAAAGCAAAGCAAAGCAAATAGACGGGTTATCAAAGCAAAGCAAAGCAAATAGACGGGTTATCAAAGCAAAGCAAAGCAAAGCAAATAGACGGGTTATCAAAGCAAAGCAAAGCAAATAGAGACTATGACCGAGATATGTCACGAGACTATGGATGACACATCACACGAGAGTACGGTCTATAGACACGAGTTGTACAAACGAAACACTACACTTTGACCAACACGTGACACAAATTGAACTCAGATCAACTAGTCACGCAAACGAAACACTACACTTTGACTAACACGTGTCAAACGAATTGAACTTAGCTCAACTAGACACATCACACGAGACTATGACCGAGATATGGCACGAGACTTCGGATGACACGTCACACGAGACAAGAGACGAAACTATGGCCGAGATATGTCACGAGATTACGGATGACACATCACACGAGACTATGGCCGAGATATATCACGAGACTTTGGATGACACGTCACACGAGAGTACCGGTGAGACAAGAGACGAGACTATGTCCGAGATATGTCACGAGACTATGACCGAGATATGTCACGAGACTATGGCAGAGATATGTCACGAGACTATGACCGAGACTACGGATGACACATCACACGAGAATACGGACGAGACAAGAGATATGCTACGAGACTACGGATGACACATCAAACGAGACTACGCATGTCACATCACACGAGAGTACGGACGAGACAAGAGATATGCTACGAGACTACGGATGACACATCACACGAGACTACGGATGACACGTCACACGAGAGTACCGACGAGAAAAGAGACGAGACTATGACCGAGATATGTCACGAGACTACGGATGACACATCACACGAGAGTACCGACGAGATACGAGTTGTACAAACGAAACACTATGCTTTGACCAACACGTGTCACGAATTGAACTTAGATCAACTAGTTGGACAAACGAAACACTAATCTTAACGTGGAACTTTTTAGTGTCGGTAGTATTCGGAACTTTTTAGTGTCGGTAGTACTCGGAACTTTTTAGTGTCGGTAGTACTCGGAACTTTTTAGTGTCGTTAGTACTCGGAACTTTTTAGTGTCGGTAGTACTCGGAACTTTTAGTGTCGTTAGTACTCGGAACTTTTTAGTGTCGGTAGTACTCGGAACTTTTTAGTGTTGGTAGTACTCGGAACTTTTTAGTGTCGTTAGTACTCGAAACTTTTTAGTGTCGGTAGTACTCGGAACTTTTTAGTGTCGGTAGTACTCGGAACTTTTTAGTGTCGGTAGGACTCGGAACTTTTTAACACACGACCATAGCAAGCGAATTTGAAAACTGCTACGATCGAAAACGACTATGTCAATAACATGTAAGGACAACCACCTGACAGGACTTCATTCAATGAGGTGCCAAACATCACATACCTTCATGTCAAGAGACGATCATCTGTTCGGATTCACGTCCAACGAGGCGACCATAGGACTCGTATGAGATATCGCTTCTTTTAACGGAAAACATATGTATATGAAGCAGCCGTCTTTTCAACGTAACAATTCCATATTTTCAAATAGTGCGAGCGATCAGATACGATACGACCTTCTCGAGAGTCGAAAAAGGAAAGACCAGAATCGTTGGAAGCACGGTATATACACTAGTTTTCGGCGTGATCTCATTTGCATAATCAATCAGACCGAACGTACATCACGTGACTTCCCTTAACACAAAAACTGTGCACGTTCGTGAGACAGGCGACATCTGATGGCCCCAACGGATAGCAGTGTAACTACTCAGAATAACGCCAACTACCGGCCATGATAGATATCTATTCGTTGACACTTCCGGGAATACCGGAAGCGTAGAGGCCGCCATGACAGTCAAGTAACTTCCGGTGCGACGTCACTTCCGACGTGTCGTCCCTAGTAGAGGCTGCC
>JAHLWY010001625.1:0-17488 GCA_020002185.1 Paraescarpia echinospica
ATCAGAGGCCAGTATACATGTTCAAACATCAGAGGCCAGTATACAAGTTCAAGCATCAGAGGCTAGTATACACATTCAAGCATCAGAGGCCAGTATACAAGTTCAAACATCAGAGGCCAGTATACAAGTTAAAACATCAGAGGCCAGTATACAAGTTCAAGCATCAGAGGCCAGTATATAAATTCAAGCATCAGAGGCCAGTATATATATTCAAGCATCAGAGGCCAGTATACAAGTTCAAACATCAGAGGCCAGTATATACATTCAAACATCAGAGGCCAGTATACAAGTTCAAGCATCAGAGGCCAGTATACAACTTGAAGCATCAGAGGCCAGTATACACATTCAAACTTCAGAGGCCAGTATACACATTCAAAAATCAGAGGCCAATATACACATTCAAACATCAGAGAAAGTATACAAGTTCAAGCATCAGAGGTCAGTATACAAATTAAAACATCAGAGGCCAGTATACACATTCAAGCATCAGAGGCCAGTATACAAGTTCAAACATCAAAGGCCAGTATACACATTCAAACATCAGAGGCCAGTATACAAGTTCAAACATCTCAGGTCAGTATACAAATTCAAACATCACAGGCCAGTGTACACATTCAAGCATCAGAGGCCAGTATACAAGTTCAAACGTCAAAGGCCAGTATACAAGTTCAAGCTCCAGAGGCCAGTATACACATTCAAACATCAGAGGCCGGTATACACATTCAAACATCAGAGGCCAGTATACACATTCAAACAGCAGAGGCCAGTATACACATTCAAGCATCAGAGGACAGTATTCAAGTTCAAATTTCAGAGGTCAGTATACACATTCAAACATCAGATGCCAGTATACACATTCAAGCATCAGAGGCCAGTATACAAGTTTAAACATCAGAGGCCAGTGTACAAGTTCAAACATCAGAGGCCAGTATACATATTCAAACATCAAAGGCCAGTATACAAGTTCAAACATCAGAGGCCAGTATACAAGTTCAAACATCAAAGGCCAGTATACAAGTTAAAGCATCAGAGGCCAATACACACATTCAAGCATCAGAGGCCAATATATAAATTCAAGCATCAGAGGCCAGTTTACACATTCAAACATCAGAGGCCAGTATACACATTCAAGCTTCAGCGGCCGGTATACAAGTTCAAGCATCAGAGGCCAGTATACACATTCAAACATCAGAGGCCAGTATACAAGTTCAAACATCAGAGGCCAGTATTCAAGTTCAAACATCAGAGTCCAGTATACAAGTTCAAACATCAGAGTCCAGTATACACATTCAAACATCAGAGGCAAGTATACAAGATCAAGCATCAGAGGCCAGTATACAAGTTCAAGCATCAGACGCCTGTAAAAACATTCAAAAATCAGAGGCCAGTATACACGTTCAAACATCAGGGGCAAGTATACAAGTTCAAGCATCAGAGGCCAGTATACAAATTCAAAAATCAGAGGCCAGTATACAAGTTCAAACATCAGAGGCCAGTATACAAATTCAAATATCAGAGTCCAGTATACACATTGAAAAATCAGAGGCCAGTATACATGTTCAAACATCAGAGGCCAGTATACAAGTTCAAGCATCAGAGGCTAGTATACACATTCAAGCATCACAGGCCAGTATACAAGGTCAAACATCAGAGGCCAGTATACAAGTTAAAACATCAGAGGCCAGTGTACAAGTTCAAGCATCAGAGGCCAGTATACAAATTCAAGCATCAGAGGCCAGTATATATATTCAAGCATCAGAGGCCAGTATACAAGTTCAAATATCAGAGGCCAGTATATACATTCATACATCAGAGGCCAGTATACAAGTTCAAGCATCAGAGGCCAGTATACAACTTGAAGCATCAGAGGCCAGTATACACATTCAAACTTCAGAGGCCAGTATACACATTCAAAAATCAGAGGCCAATATACACATTCAAACATCAGAGACAAGTATACAAGTTCAAGCATCAGAGTTCAGTATACAAATTAAAACATCAGAGGCCAGTATACACATTCAAGCATCAGAGGCCAGTATACAAGTTCAAACATCTGAGGTCAGTATACAAATTCAAACATCACAGTCCACTGTACACATTCAAGCATCAGAGGCCAGTATACAAGTTCAAACATCAAAGGCCAGTATACAAGTTCAAGCTCCAGTGGCCAGTATACACATTCAAACATCAGAGGCCAGTATACCAGTTCAAGCATCAGAGGCCAGAATACACATTCAAACATCAGAGGCCAGTATACAAGTTCAAGCATCAGAGGCCAGTATACAAGTTCAAAAATCAGAGGCCAGTATACAAGTTCAAACATCAGAGGCCAGTATACAATTTCAAACATCAGAGTCCAGTATACACATTGAAAAATCAGAGGCCAGCATACAAGTTCAAAAATCAGAGGCAAGTATACAAATCCAAACATCAGAGGCCAGTATACAAGTTCAAGCATCAGAGGCCAGTATACAAATTCAAGCATCAGAGGCCAGTATACACATTCAAGCATCAGAGGCCAGTATATACATTCAAGCATCAGAGGCCAGTATACAAGTTCAAACATCAGAGGCCAGTATAAAAATTCAAACATCAGAGGCCAGTATACATATTCAAACATCAGAGGCCAATATACAAATTCAAACATCAGAGGCCAGTATACAAGTTCAAAAATCAGAGGTCAGAATACAAATCCAAACATCAGAGGCCAGTATACAAGTTCAAACATCAGACGCCTGTATACACATTCAAAAATCAGAGGCAAGAATACACATTAAAACACCAGAGGCAAGTATACAAGTTCAAGCATCAGAAGCCAGTATACAAGTTAAAACATCAGAGGCCAGTATACAAATTCAAACATCAGAGGCCAGTATACAAGTTCAAGCATCAGAGGCCTGTAAACACATTCAAAAATCAGAGGCCAGTATACACATTCAAACATCAGAGGCAAGTATACAAGATCAAGCGTCAGAGGCCAGTATAAAAGTTCAAAAATCAGAGGCCAGTATACAAGTTCAAACATCAGAGGCCAGTATACAAATTCAAACATCAGAGTCCAGTATACACATTGAAAAATCAGAGGCCAGTATACATGTTCAAACGTCAGAGGCCAGTATACAAGTTCAAGCATCAGAGGCTGGTATACACATTCAAGCATCAGAGGCCAGAATACAAGTTCAAACATCAAAGGCCAGTATACAAGTTAAAACATCAGAGGCCAGTATACAATTTCAAGCATCAGAGGCCAGTATACAAATTCAAGCACCAGAGGCCAGTATACACATTCAAGCATCAGTGGCCAGTATATACATTCAAGCATCAGAGGCCAGTATACATGTTCAAACATCAGAGGCCAGTATATACACTCAAACATCAGAGGCCAGTATACAACTTCAAGCATCAGAGGCAAGTATACACATTCAAACTTCAGAGGCCGGTATACACATTCAAGCATCAGAGGCCAGTATACAAGTTCAAACAGTAGAGGCCAGTAAACAAGTTCAAGCATCAGAGGCCAGTATACAAATTCAAACATCAGAGGCCAGTATACAAATTCAAACATGAGAAGCCAGTATAAAAATTCAAAAATCAGAGGCCAGTATACAAATTCAAACATAAGAGGCCAGTATACAATTTCAAACATCAGAGGCCAGTACACAAATTCAAACATCAGTGGCCAGTATACAAATTCAAACATCTGTGGCCAGTATACAAGTTCAAGCATCAGAGGCCAGTATACAAATTCAAAAATCAGAGGCCAGTATACAAATTCAAACATCAGAGGCCAGTATACAAATTCAAACATCAGAAGCCAGTATAAAAATTCAAAAATCAGAGGCCAGTATACAAATTCAAACATAAGAGGCCAGTATACAATTTCAAACATCAGAGGCCAGTACACAAATTCAAGCACCAGAGGCCAGTATACACATTCAAGCATCAGTGGCCAGTATATACATTCAAGCATCAGAGGCCAGTATACATGTTCAAACATCAGAGGCCAGTATATACACTCAAACATCAGAGGCCAGTATACAACTTCAAGCATCAGAGGCCAGTATACACATTCAAACTTCAGAGGCCGGTATACACATTCAAGCATCAGAGGCCAGTATACAAGTTCAAACAGTAGAGGCCAGTAAACAAGTTCAAGCATCAGAGGCCAGTATACAAATTCAAACATCAGAGGCCAGTATACAAATTCAAACATGAGAAGCCAGTATAAAAATTCAAAAATCAGAGGCCAGTATACAAATTCAAACATAAGAGGCCAGTATACAATTTCAAACATCAGAGGCCAGTACACAAATTCAAACATCAGTGGCCAGTATACAAATTCAAACATCTGTGGCCAGTATACAAGTTCAAGCATCAGAGGCCAGTATACAAATTCAAAAATCAGAGGCCAGTATACAAATTCAAACATCAGAGGCCAGTATACAAATTCAAACATCAGAAGCCAGTATAAAAATTCAAAAATCAGAGGCCAGTATACAAATTCAAACATAAGAGGCCAGTATACAATTTCAAACATCAGAGGCCAGTACACAAATTCAAACATCAGTGGCCAGTATACAAATTCAAACATCTGTGGCCAGTATACAAGTTCAAGCATCAGAGGCCAGTATACAAATTCAAAAATCAGAGGCCAGTATACAAATTCAAACATCAGAAGCCAGTATAAAAATTCAAAAATCAGAGGCCAGTATACAAATTCAAACACCAGAGGCCAGTATACACATTCAAACATCAGAGACAAGTATACAAGTTCAAACATCAGAGGCCAGTATACAAGTTCAAACATCAGAGGCCAGTATACAAATTTAAACACCAGAGGCCAGTATACACATTCAAACATCAGAGGCCAGTATACAAATTCAAACATCAGAGGCCAGTGTAAAAAATCCAAACATCAGAGGCCAGTATACAAGTTCAAGTATCATAGGCCAGTATACAAGTTCAAACATCAGAGGCCAGTATAAAAATTCAAACATCAGAGGCCAGTATACATATTCAAACATCAGAGGCCAATATACAAATTCAAACATCAGAGGCCAGTATACAAGTTCAAAAATCAGAGGTCAGAATACAAATCCAAACAACAGAGGCCAGTATACAAGTTCAAACATCAGAGGCCAGTATACAAGTTCAAATATCAGAGGCCAGTATACAAATTCAAACATCAGAGGCCAGTATACAAGTTCATGCATCAGACGCCTGTATACACATTCAAAAATCAGAGGCAAGTATACACATTAAAACACCAGAGGCAAGTATACAAGTTCAAGCATCAGAAGCCAGTATACAAGTTAAAACATCAGAGGCCAGTATACAAATTCAAACATCAGAGGCCAGTATACAATTTCAAGCATCAGAGGCCTGTAAAAACATTCAAAAATCAGAGGCCAGTATACACGTTCAAACATCAGGGGCAAGTATACAAGTTCAAGCATCAGAGGCCAGTATACAAGTTCAAAAATCAGAGGCCAGTATACAAGTTCAAACATCAGAGGCCAGTATACAAATTCAAACATCAGAGTCCAGTATACACATTGAAAAATCAGAGGCCAGTATACATGTTCAAACGTCAGAGGCCAGTATACAAGTTCAAGCATCAGAGGCTGGTATACACATTCAAGCATCAGAGGCCAGAATACAAGTTCAAACATCAGAGGCCAGTATACAAGTTAAAACATCAGAGGCCAGTATACAATTTCAAGCATCAGAGGCCAGTATACAAATTCAAGCACCAGAGGCCAGTATACACATTCAAGCATCAGTGGCCAGTATATACATTCAAGCATCAGAGGCCAGTATACAAGTTCAAACATCAGAGGCCAGTATATACATTCAAACATCAGAGGCCAGTATACAACTTCAAGCATCAGAGGCCAGTATACACATTCAAACTTCAGAGGCCGGTATACACATTCAAGCATCAGAGGCCAGTATACAAGTTCAAACAGTAGAGGCCAGTAAACAAGTTCAAGCATCAGAGGCCAGTATACAAATTCAAACATCAGAGGCCAGTATACAAATTCAAACATGAGAAGCCAGTATAAAAATTCAAAAATCAGAGGCCAGTATACAAATTCAAACATAAGAGGCCAGTATACAATTTCAAACATCAGAGGCCAGTACACAAATTCAAACATCAGTGGCCAGTATACAAATTCAAACATCTGTGGCCAGTATACAAGTTCAAGCATCAGAGGCCAGTATACAAATTCAAAAATCAGAGGCCAGTATACAAATTCAAACATCAGAGGCCAGTATACAAATTCAAACATCAGAAGCCAGTATAAAAATTCAAAAATCAGAGGCCAGTATACAAATTCAAACATAAGAGGCCAGTATACAATTTCAAACATCAGAGGCCAGTACACAAATTCAAACATCAGTGGCCAGTATACAAATTCAAACATCTGTGGCCAGTATACAAGTTCAAGCATCAGAGGCCAGTATACAAATTCAAAAATCAGAGGCCAGTATACAAATTCAAACATCAGAAGCCAGTATAAAAATTCAAAAATCAGAGGCCAGTATACAAATTCAAACACCAGAGGCCAGTATACACATTCAAACATCAGAGACAAGTATACAAGTTCAAACATCAGAGGCCAGTATACAAGTTCAAACATCAGAGGCCAGTATACAAATTTAAACACCAGAGGCCAGTATACACATTCAAACATCAGAGGCCAGTATACAAATTCAAACATCAGAGGCCAGTGTAAAAAATCCAAACATCAGAGGCCAGTATACAAGTTCAAGTATCATAGGCCAGTATACAAGTTCAAACATCAGAGGCCAGTATAAAAATTCAAACATCAGAGGCCAGTATACATATTCAAACATCAGAGGCCAATATACAAATTCAAACATCAGAGGCCAGTATACAAGTTCAAAAATCAGAGGTCAGAATACAAATCCAAACAACAGAGGCCAGTATACAAGTTCAAACATCAGAGGCCAGTATACAAGTTCAAATATCAGAGGCCAGTATACAAATTCAAACATCAGAGGCCAGTATACAAGTTCAAGCATCAGACGCCTGTATACACATTCAAAAATCAGAGGCAAGTATACACATTAAAACACCAGAGGCAAGTATACAAGTTCAAGCATCAGAAGCCAGTATACAAGTTAAAACATCAGAGGCCAGTATACAAATTCAAACATCAGAGGCCAGTATACAATTTCAAGCATCAGAGGCCTGTAAAAACATTCAAAAATCAGAGGCCAGTATACACGTTCAAACATCAGGGGCAAGTATACAAGTTCAAGCATCAGAGGCCAGTATACAAGTTCAAAAATCAGAGGCCAGTATACAAGTTCAAACATCAGAGGCCAGTATACAAATTCAAACATCAGAGTCCAGTATACACATTGAAAAATCAGAGGCCAGTATACATGTTCAAATATCAGAGGCCAGTATACAAGTTCAAGCGTCAGAGGCTAGTATACACATTCAAGCATCAGAGGCCAGTATACAAGTTCAAACATCAGAGGCTAGTATACACATTCAAGCATCAGAGGCCAGTATACAAGTTCAAACATCAGAGGCCAGTATACAAGTTCAAACATCAGAGGCCAGTATACAAGTTAAAACATCAGAGGCCAGTATACAAGTTCAAGCATCAGAGGCCAGTATACAAGTTCAAACATCAGAGGCCAGTATATACATTCAAACATCAGAGGCCAGTATACAAGTTCAAGCATCAGAGGCCAGTATACAACTTGAAGCATCAGAGGCCAGTATACACATTCAAACTTCAGAGGCCAGTATACCCATTCAAAAATCAGAGGCCAATATACACATTCAAACATCAGAGACAAGTATACAAGTTCAAGCATCGGAGGACAGTATACAAATTAAAACATCAGAGGCCAGTATACACATTCAAGCATCAGAGGCCTGTATACAAGTTCAAACATCAAAGGCCAGTATACACATTCAAACATCAGAGGCCAGTATAGAAGTTCAAACATCTGAGGTCAGTATACAAATTCAAACATCACAGGCCAGTGTACACATTCAAGCATCAGAGGACAGTATACAAGTTCAAACATCAAAGGCCAGTATACAAGTTCAAGCTCCAGAGGCCAGTATACACATTCAAACATCAGAGGCCGGTATACACATTCAAACATCAGAGGCCAGTATACACATTCAAACAGCAGAGGCCAGTATACACATTCAAACATCAGAGGACAGTATTCAAGTTCAAATTTCAGAGGTCAGTATACACATTCAAACATCAGATGCCAGTATACACATTCAAGCATCAGAGGCCAGTATACAAGTTTAAACATCAGAGGCCAGTGTACAAGTTCAAACATCAGAGGCCAGTATACATATTCAAACATCAAAGGCCAGTATACAAGTTCAAACATCAGAGGCCAGTATACAAATTCAAACATCAGAGGCCAGTGTACAAATTCAAACATCAGAGGCCAGCATACAAGTTCAAAAATCAGAGTCAAGTATACAAATCCAAACATCAGAGGCCAGTATACAAGTTCAAGAATCAGAGGCCAGTATACAAATTCAAGCATCAGAGGCCAGTATACACATTCAAGCATCAGAGGCCAGTATATACATTCAAGCATCAGAGGCCAGTATACAAGTTCAAACATCAGAGGCCAGTATACAAGTTCAAAAATCAGAGGTCAGAATACAAATCCAAACAACAGAGGCCAGTATACAAGTTCAAACATCAGAGGCCAGTATACAAGTTCAAATATCAGAGGCCAGTATACAAATTCAAACATCAGAGGCCAGTATACAAGTTCAAGCATCAGACGCCTGTATACACATTCAAAAATCAGAGGCAAGTATACACATTAAAACACCAGAGGCAAGTATACAAGTTCAAGAATCAGAAGCCAGTATACAAGTTAAAACATCAGAGGCCAGTATACAAATTCAAACATCAGGGGCAAGTATACAATTTCAAGCATCAGAGGCCTGTAAAAACATTCAAAAATCAGAGGCCAGTATACAAGTTCAAACATCAGAGGCCAGTGTACACATTGAAAAATCAGAGGCCAGTATACATGTTCAAGCATCAGAGGCTAGTATACACATTCAAGCATCAGAGGCCAGTATACAAGTTCAAACATCAGAGGCCAGTATACAAGTTAAAACATCAGAGGCCAGTATACAAGTTCAAGCATCAGAGGCCAGTATATAAATTCAAGCATCAGAGGCCAGTATATATATTCAAGCATCAGAGGCCAGTATACAAGTTCAAACATCAGAGGCCAGTATATACATTCAAACATCAGAGGCCAGTATACAAGTTCAAGCATCAGAGGCCAGTATACAACTTGAAGCATCAGAGGCCAGTATACACATTCAAACTTCAGAGGCCAGTATACACATTCAAAAATCAGAGGCCAATATACACATTCAAACATCAGAGACAAGTATACAAGTTCAAGCATCAGAGGTCAGTATACAAATTAAAACATCAGAGGCCAGTATACACATTCAAGCATCAGAGGCCAGTATACAAGTTCAAACATCAAAGGCCAGTATACACATTCAAACATCAGAGGCCAGTATACAAATTCAAACATCTGAGGTCAGTATACAAATTCAAACATCACAGGCCAGTGTACACATTCAAGCATCAGAGGCCAGTATACAAGTTCAAACATCAAAGGCCAGTATACAAGTTCAAGCTCCAGAGGCCAGTATACACATTCAAATATCAGAGGCCTGTGTACACATTCAAACATCAGAGGCCAGTATACACTTTCAAACAGCAGAGGCCAGTATACCCATTCAAGCATCAGATGCCATTATACAAGTTTAAACATCAGAGGCCAGTGTACAAGTTCAAACGTCAGAGGCCAGTATACATATTCAAACATCAAAGGCCAGTATACAAGTTCAAACATCAGAGGCCAGTATACAAGTTCAAACATCAAAGGCCAGTATACAAGTTAAAGCATCAGAGGCCAATACACACATTCAAGCATCAGAGGCCAATATATAAATTCAAGCATCAGAGGCCAGTATACACATTCAAACATCAGAGGCCAGTATACACATTCAAGCATCAGAGGCCAGTATACAAGTTCAAGCATCAGACGCCTGTATACACATTCAAAAATCAGAGGCAAGTATACACATTAAAACACCAGAGGCAAGTATACAAGTTCAAGCATCAGAAGCCAGTATACAAGTTCAAACATCAAAGGCCAGTATACAAGTTAAAGCATCAGAGGCCAATACACACATTCAAGCATCAGAGGCCAATATATAAATTCAAGCATCAGAGACCAGTATACACATTCAAACATCAGAGGCCAGTATACACATTCAAGCATCAGAGGCCAGTATACAAGTTCAAGCATCAGACGCCTGTATACACATTCAAAAATCAGAGGCAAGTATACACATTAAAACACCAGAGGCAAGTATACAAGTTCAAGCATCAGAAGCCAGTATACAAGTTCAAGCATCAGAGGCCAGTATATAAATTCAAGCATCAGAGGCCAGTATATATATTCAAGCATCAGAGGCCAGTATATACATTCAAACATCAGAGGCCAGTATACAAGTTCAAGCATCAGAGGCCAGTATACAACTTGAAGCATCAGACGCCAGTATACACATTCAAACTTCAGAGGCCAGTATACACATTCAAAAATCAGAGGCCAATATACACATTCAAACATCAGAGACAAGTATACAAGTTCAAGCGTCAGAGGTCAGTATACAAATTAAAACATCAGAGGCCAGTATACACATTCAAGCATCAGAGGCCAGTATACAAGTTCAAACATCAAAGGCCAGTATACACATTCAAACATCAGAGGCCAGTATACAAGTTCAAACATCAGAGGCCAGTATACAAGTTCAAACATCAAAGGCCAGTATACAAGTTAAAGCATCAGAGGCCAATACACACATTCAAGCATCAGAGGCCAATATATAAATTCAAGCATCAGAGGCCAGTATACACATTCAAACGTCAGAGGCCAGTATACACATTCAAGCATCAGAGGCCAGTATACAAGTTCAAGCATCAGACGCCTGTATACACATTCAAAAATCAGAGGCAAGTATACACATTAAAACACCAGAGGCAAGTATACAAATTCAAGCATCAGAAGCCAGTATACAAGTTCAAACATCAAAGGCCAGTATACAAGTTAAAGCATCAGAGGCCAATACACACATTCAAGCATCAGAGGCCAATATATAAATTCAAGCATCAGAGGCCAGTATACACATTCAAACATCAGAGGCCAGTATACACATTCAAGCATCAGAGGCCAGTATACAAGTTCAAGCATCAGACGCCTGTATACACATTCAAAAATCAGAGGCAAGTATACACATTAAAACACCAGAGGCAAGTATACAAGTTCAAGCATCAGAAGCCAGTATACAAGTTCAAGCATCAGAGGCCAGTATATAAATTCAAGCATCAGAGGCCAGTATATACATTCAAACATCAGAGGCCAGTATACAAGTTCAAGCATCAGAGGCCAGTATACAACTTGAAGCATCAGACGCCAGTATACACATTCAAACTTCAGAGGCCAGTATACACATTCAAAAATCAGAGGCCAATATACACATTCAAACATCAGAGACAAGTATACAAGTTCAAGCGTCAGAGGTCAGTATACAAATTAAAACATCAGAGGCCAGTATACACATTCAAGCATCAGAGGCCAGTATACAAGTTCAAACATCAAAGGCCAGTATACACATTCAAACATCAGAGGCCAGTATACAAGTTCAAACATCTGAGGTCAGTATACAAATTCAAACATCACAGGCCAGTGTACACATTCAAGCATCAGAGGCCAGTATACAAGTTCAAACATCAAAGGCCAGTATACAAGTTCAAGCTCCAGAGGCCAGTATACACATTCAAATATCAGAGGCCGGTATACACATTCAAACATCAGAGGCCAGTATACACTTTCAAACAGCAGAGGCCAGTATACACATTCAAGCATCAGAGGACAGTATTCAAGTTCAAATTTCAGAGGTCAGTATACACATTCAAACATCAGATGCCAGTATACACATTCAAGCATCAGAGGCCATTATACAAGTTTAAACATCAGAGGCCAGTGTACAAGTTCAAACGTCAGAGGCCAGTATACATATTCAAACATCAAAGGCCAGTATACAAGTTCAAACATCAGAGGCCAGTATACAAGTTCAAACATCAAAGGCCAGTATACAAGTTAAAGCATCAGAGGCCAATACACACATTCAAGCATCAAGAGGCCAATATATAAATTCAAGCATCAGAGGCCAGTATACACATTCAAACATCAGAGGCCAGTATACACATTCAAGCATCAGAGGCCAGTATACAAGTTCAAGCATCAGACGCCTGTATACACATTCAAAAATCAGAGGCAAGTATACACATTAAAACACCAGAGGCAAGTATACAAGTTCAAGCATCAGAAGCCAGTATACAAGTTAAAACATCAGAGGCCAGTATACAAATTCAAACATCAGAGGCCAGTATACAATTTAAAGCATCAGAGGCCTGTAAAAACATTCAAAAATCAGAGGCCAGTATACACGTTCAAACATCAGGGGCAAGTATACAAGTTCAAGCATCAGAGGCCAGTATACAAGTTCAAAAATCAGAGGCCAGTATACAAGTTCAAACATCAGAGGCCAGTATACAAATTCAAACATCAGAGTCCAGTATACACATTGAAAAATCAGAGGCCAGTATACATGTTCAAACATCAGAGGCCAGTATACAAGTTCAAGCATCAGAGGCTAGTATACACATTCAAGCATCAGAGGCCAGTATACAAGTTAAAACATCAGAGGCCAGTATACAAGTTCAAGCATCAGAGGCCAGTATATAAATTCAAGCATCAGAGGCCAGTATATATATTCAAGCATCAGAGGCCAGTATACAAGTTCAAACATCAGAGGCCAGTATACACATTCAAACATCAGAGGCCAGTATACAAGTTCAAACATCTGAGGTCAGTATAAAAATTCAAACAACACAGGCCAGTATACACATTCAAAAATCAGAGGCCATTATACACATTCAAACATCAGTGGCAAGTATACAAGTTCAAGCATCAGAGGCCAGTATACCAGTTCAAACATCAGAAGCCAGTATAAATGATAAAGCATCAGAGACCAACACCCACATTCAAGCATCAGAGGCCAGTATACAAGTTCAAACATCAGAGTCCAATATACACATTGAAAAATCAGAGGCCAGTATACATGTTCAAACATCAGAGGCCAGTATACAAGTTCAAGAATCAGAGGTCAGTATACACATTCAAACACCAGAGGCCAGTATACATATTCAAACATCAAAGGCCAGAATACAAGTTCAAACATCAGAGGCCAGTATACAAGTTCAAACATCAAAGGCCAGTATACAAGTTAAAGCATCAGAGGCCAATACACACATTCAAGCATCAGAGGCCAATATATAAATTCAAGCATCAGAGGCCAGTATACACATTCAAACATCAGAGGCCAGTATACACATTCAAGCATCAGAGGCCAGTATACAAGTTCAAGCATCAGAGGCCTGTAAAAACATTCAAAAATCAGAGGCCAGTATACACGTTAAAACATCAGGGGCAAGTATACAAGTTCAAGCATCAGAGGCCAGTATACAAGTTCAAAATCAGAGGCCAGTATACAAGTTCAAACATCAGAGGCCAGTATACAAATTCAAACATCAGAGTCCAGTATACACATTGAAAAATCAGAGGCCAGTATACATGTTCAAACATCAGAGGCCAGTATACAAGTTCAAGCATCAGAGGCTAGTATACACATTCAAGCATCAGAGGCCAGTATACAAGTTCAAACATCAGAGGCCAGTATACAAGTTAAAACATCAGAGGCCAGTATACATGTTCAAACATCAGAGGCCAGTATACAAGTTCAAGCATCAGAGGCTAGTATACACATTCAAGCATCAGAGGCCAGTATACAAGTTAAAACATCAGAGGCCAGTATACAAGTTCAAGCATCAGAGGCCAGTATATAAATTCAAGCATCAGAGGCCAGTATATATATTCAAGCATCAGAGGCCAGTATACAAGTTCAAACATCAGAGGCCAGTATATACATTCAAACATCAGAGGCCAGTATACAAGTTCAAGCATCAGAGGCCAGTATACAACTTGAAGCATCAGAGGCCAGTATACACATTCAAACTTCAGAGGCCAGTATATACATTCAAAAATCAGAGGCCAATATACACATTCAAACATCAGAGACAAGTATACAAGTTCAAGCGTCAGAGGTCAGTATACAAATTAAAACATCAGAGGCCAGTATACACATTCAAGCATCAGAGGCCAGTATACAAGTTCAAACATCAAAGGCCAGTATACACATTCAAACATCAGAGGCCAGTATACAAGTTCAAACATCTCAGGTCAGTATACAAATTCAAACATCACAGGCCAGTGTACACATTCAAGCATCAGAGGCCAGTATACAAGTTCAAACGTCAAAGGCCAGTATACAAGTTCAAGCTCCAGAGGCCAGTATACACATTCAAACATCAGAGGCCGGTATACACATTCAAACATCAGAGGCCAGTATACACATTCAAACAGCAGAGGCCAGTATACACATTCAAGCATCAGAGGACAGTATTCAAGTTCAAATTTCAGAGGTCAGTATACACATTCAAACATCAGATGCCAGTATACACATTCAAGCATCAGAGGCCAGTATACAAGTTTAAACATCAGAGGCCAGTGTACAAGTTCAAACATCAGAGGCCAGTATACATATTCAAACATCAAAGGCCAGTATACAAGTTCAAACATCAGAGGCCTGTATACAAGTTCAAACATCAAAGGCCAGTATACAAGTTAAAGCATCAGAGGCCAATACACACATTCAAGCATCAGAGGCCAATATATAAATTCAAGCATCAGAGGCCAGTTTACACATTCAAACATCAGAGGCCAGTATACACATTCAAGCTTCAGAGGCCGGTATACAAGTTCAAGCATCAGAGGCCAGTATACACATTCAAACATCAGAGGCCAGTATACAAGTTCAAACATCAGAGGCCAGTATTCAAGTTCAAACATCAGAGTCCAGTATACAAGTTCAAACATCAGAGTCCAGTATACACATTCAAACATCAGAGGCAAGTATACAAGATCAAGCATCAGAGGCCAGTATACAAGTTCAAGCATCAGACGCCTGTAAAAACATTCAAAAATCAGAGGCCAGTATACACGTTCAAACATCAGGGGCAAGTATACAAGTTCAAGCATCAGAGGCCAGTATACAAATTCAAAAATCAGAGGCCAGTATACAAGTTCAAACATCAGAGGCCAGTATACAAATTCAAACATCAGAGGCCAGTATACACATTGAAACATCAGAGGCCAGTATACATGTTCAAACATCAGAGGCCAGTATACAAGTTCAAGCATCAGAGGCTAGTATACACATTCAAGCATCACAGGCCAGTATACAAGGTCAAACATCAGAGGCCAGTATACAAGTTAAAACATCAGAGGCCAGTGTACAAGTTCAAGCATCAGAGGCCAGTATACAAATTCAAGCATCAGAGGCCAGTATATATATTCAAGCATCAGAGGCCAGTATACAAGTTCAAATATCAGAGGCCAGTATATACATTCATACATCAGAGGCCAGTATACAAGTTCAAGCATCAGAGGCCAGTATACAACTTGAAGCATCAGAGGCCAGTATACACATTCAAACTTCAGAGGCCAGTATACACATTCAAAAATCAGAGGCCAATATACACATTCAAACATCAGAGACAAGTATACAAGTTCAAGCATCAGAGTTCAGTATACAAATTAAAACATCAGAGGCCAGTATACACATTCAAGCATCAGAGGCCAGTATACAAGTTCAAACATCTGAGGTCAGTATACAAATTCAAACATCACAGTCCACTGTACACATTCAAGCATCAGAGGCCAGTATACAAGTTCAAACATCAAAGGCCAGTATACAAGTTCAAGCTCCAGAGGCCAGTATACACATTCAAGCATCAGAGGCCAGTATACCAGTTCAAGCATCAGAGGCCAGAATACACATTCAAACATCAGAGGCCAGTATACAAGTTCAAGCATCAGAGGCCAGTATACAAGTTCAAAAATCAGAGGCCAGTATACAAGTTCAAACATCAGAGGCCAGTATACAATTTCAAACATCAGAGTCCAGTATACACATTGAAAATCAGAGGCCAGCATACAAGTTCAAAAATCAGAGGCAAGTATACAAATCCAAACATCAGAGGCCAGTATACAAGTTCAAGCATCAGAGGCCAGTATACAAATTCAAGCATCAGAGGCCAGTATACACATTCAAGCATCAGAGGCCAGTATATACATTCAAGCATCAGAGGCCAGTATACAAGTTCAAACATCAGAGGCCAGTATAAAAATTCAAACATCAGAGGCCAGTATACATATTCAAACATCAGAGGCCAATATACAAATTCAAACATCAGAGGCCAGTATACAAGTTCAAAAATCAGAGGTCAGAATACAAATCCAAACATCAGAGGCCAGTATACAAGTTCAAGCATCAGACGCCTGTATACACATTCAAAAATCAGAGGCAAGTATACACATTAAAACACCAGAGGCAAGTATACAAGTTCAAGCATCAGAAGCCAGTATACAAGTTAAAACATCAGAGGCCAGTATACAAATTCAAACATCAGAGGCCAGTATACAAGTTCAAGCATCAGAGGCCTGTAAACACATTCAAAAATCAGAGGCCAGTATACACATTCAAACATCAGAGGCAAGTATACAAGATCAAGCGTCAGAGGCCAGTATAAAAGTTCAAAAATCAGAGGCCAGTATACAAGTTCAAACATCAGAGGCCAGTATACAAATTCAAACATCAGAGTCCAGTATACACATTGAAAAATCAGAGGCCAGTATACATGTTCAAACGTCAGAGGCCAGTATACAAGTTCAAGCATCAGAGGCTGGTATACACATTCAAGCATCAGAGGCCAAAATACAAGTTCAAACATCAGAGGCCAGTATACAAGTTAAAACATCAGAGGCCAGTATACAATTTCAAGCATCAGAGGCCAGTATACAAATTCAAGCACCAGAGGCCAGTATACACATTCAAGCATCAGTGGCCAGTATATACATTCAAGCATCAGAGGCCAGTATACATGTTCAAACATCAGAGGCCAGTATATACACTCAAACATCAGAGGCCAGTATACAACTTCAAGCATCAGAGGCCAGTATACACATTCAAACTTCAGAGGCCGGTATACACATTCAAGCATCAGAGGCCAGTATACAAGTTCAAACAGTAGAGGCCAGTAAACAAGTTCAAGCATCAGAGGCCAGTATACAAATTCAAACATCAGAGGCCAGTATACAAATTCAAACATGAGAAGCCAGTATAAAAATTCAAAAATCAGAGGCCAGTATACAAATTCAAACATAAGAGGCCAGTATACAA
>JAHLWY010001626.1:0-17470 GCA_020002185.1 Paraescarpia echinospica
CAGTATTCATAGGAACTTTGCCAAATATGGTCATTCAATTCTGATGTCATTTCTCGATAAGTTGTTACTTTGCCTACAAACCCATAGACATGGAAAATGTTTATCAAAAGAATTAAACCATTTCATATAAACTATAATTTCTGCTGTAGTTATAATTTTAAAACCGGATTATGTTGGTAGGAAATAGTTAAAAAATTAAAACATGCAACATTGCATAAATTTCATGCATAAAACACAGACTTTGGCCTGGAATACGGATATATGCTGGTTTAATAGATTTGTTTCAACTGTAAAAATATATTATCTGTATTTTTTTGTATCTGTGACACTCGATTACCTTTTGATTAACAAACTTACAGCAGTTGAAGAGCAAATACTTTTGAAGCTAGGAAGATTTTGGAAAAACACAGATTTTCCTGGATTTGGGGTATTTAGTGATCTGGTAGATGGCAGCACTCAGTCGAAATAAAAAATAGGAAAAAAGGCCGATAAACTTCTGAAAAACTTAATACGGATTTATACAAATTCGTAGAGAATTTCATGTCAAAGATACGGATTTCAACCAAGACAACGCTTGATGTGTGTAGAATGGTGAAACTGATGCAGAATAAAAATCCACATTATTCACCCCTTGGAGTTCGTGTTTGAGGTCAAGGGCACGGATGCGCTGCTGGTGGGTACTCTCCTTGTACTGGGCGACCTCTTGCTCCAGCGACTCGACCTTCACCTCTAGGAAGTGTTTCTCCTGCTCAAGGTCACTCTGTTGTTCCTGTGGCTTCCTCCTGCAGTCAGAGAACACAGTTAACATTTACCCTTTCTAGGTTGAAAATCACACAAAATCTTGTGTAATCCTATCAGTTTCCAGCGAACGTGAACTCAGCCTGTGTCTCAGTATCAGGATTGGGGGCCAAGGACTAGTACTCAAGTACATTTCTTCAGTACTTTTTGAAATAACAAGTACTTGTACTTTGTAAATGTGGGTTTTGATACTAAGTACTTCTGCTTGGTAACTGTACTAGCCATAATATAAAGTTCACATCAAGTACTTCACTATTAAAATACAAAATAACACTTCTCTACTGTACTGTGCGATGCACATTTAAATTCCATCCTGATTATATGTACAATATTTTGAAAATAGTTGGCACCTGAATAATGTTATTGTTGATTGATATAACTGAAATGTACTTGGACTTGTACATGACCTAATGTACTAGGAATTGTACTTGATCAAATGTATTAGGAATTGTACTTGATCAAATGTACTTGGAATTGTACTCGATCAAATGTACTTTGAATTTTACTTGATCAAATGTACTAGGAATTGTACTTGATCAAATATACTAGGAATTGTTCTTGTTCAAATGTTCTAGGAATTGTACTTGATCAAATGTACTTGGAATTGTACTTGATCAAATGTACTAGGAATTGTACTTGATCAAATGTACTTGGAATTGTACTTGATCAAATGTACTAGGAATTGTACTTGATCAAATGTACTAGGAATTGTACTTGATCAAACATACCCAACCCTTCTCAGCATTAACATAATTCGAACTGACATCAACACAAAACATCTTGGATAAAACGTTTCTGAGAATCACCGCGGGACCAACCCTTAGTGCCTTGCCACTGATGGTTCAAGCCTCACTGGTTGGAGCCACTTACTTGTTCTCCTTCTGTCCCAGGTTCTCGTCCGTCTGACAGGTGAAGGACACCATCTGTGGCATCTCCTCCCTTCCTCCTTCCCTTGTCTTCTCGCGTCTCCCTTCATTCCTCTGCACCTCTCCTCTCCCACTCCAACTTTCCTCCTCCATCCCTCCTTCCCTTATCTTCTCCCATCTCCTTTCCTTCCTCCGCACATCCCCTTCCTCCCTTCTCCCACCTTCCTCCTCCATCCCTCCTTCCCTTATCTTCTCCCATCTCCCTTCCTTCCTCCGCACATCCCCTTCCTCCCTTCTCCCACTCCAACACTCCTCCTCCTCTCCTTCCCTTGTCTTCTCCCGTCTTCCTTCCTTCTTCCACACCTCCCCTTCCTCCCTTCTCCCATTCCAACCCTCCTCCTCCTCCCTGCCTCTTTCCCTTGTCTTCTCCTGTTTCCCTTCCTTCCTCCGCACCTCCCCTTCCTCCCTTCTCCCACTCCAACCCTTCTCCCTCACTCTCCAACCATCCCCTCTTCCCTCACCCCCACCAATATCCTCCTCCAACAGGGTGGACGTCATCCGGCCACTGTCAAGGTCACACCCGTCACCTTGACCTTGCTCTGACCTCTTGCGGGTCACGGTCACCATGACGGAGAGGTTGGAGCAGGAATCACTGTATCTCTTCTGGATGAGATCGTTCGGGATGACGAGATCCGTCTGCACTTTATCCGACCGACTCTGCTTCATTTTGAGTTTGCGACGAGGTGAACCATCTTTGTTCTGCAGCCTCATTTCCGTCGAGCTGCTGTAGATTTTCTCGAGCACGGTCTCGGGGACGGAGCTGACCGAATCGTTGTCGTCGCTCGTACCGACCGCCATCGATCGGACACGACGCGGCGTTCCCACGGCAACCGTAGTGCTTGTTTGTGATTGGTCAGTTTGGCTCTGTAGAGTCGCTCGTTCTTTCAACATTGACACCTCGAATGTGAGAAGTGTAATAGCCTACAATGAGTAGGATACGGTATGAATGTCATGAGAAGACTAGGCTTTATTTTATACCCTTATCCATTCATTATTGATCTTCTAATGCATTTAGTAATCTTAATATATATTCCATGTCTTGGTGTTGTAATGTGCCTCTGAATGGCTATATTTATGGTGCAGAAAAGATAATAACTCGTTCAACTCACCACACAAAACGTGGTGAGGGATTGAAGATTCTGAACAATCCAAAATAGCCACGTGCTTTAGTTCATGTTCCACACCCACACCATAGGTGGTGCCACTGTAGTGACTATTTCCCCTGTGACACATGCTGACAGTCAGACCACCAAACACAAATACACTATACACCTTTTGACTTTGTAAACTTTGATCACTTCGATCAAAAACCTGATCACCCCAAACCTGATCACTGTGATAATCTTGAGCCCCACACACGGAGGGTGAGACTCACACGTTCCTGCTCCTTGATCTTCCTCAGACGGTCCTCGTTCTCCTCAAACACCAGCAGACTCTGCTCAGCCACATTGCTCCTGTCACAGCTCACACACTCCAGCTGCTCCTCCAGCTCCTGCAAACACACCTCTATACTACGACCAGGCCACACTGGAACATACACATATTGTTACAACGACTAGCCCATGGTGGAAGCAGAATGACACACCTCTCTATGATGACCAGACAATATTAGGAGTTGGAGCATACATCTGTCTATAGTGACCGGACCATATTAAGAGTTAGTGCATTTACCTGTTTATCGTGACCAGACCATATTGGGGCATATACCTGTCTATAGTAACCAGACCATATTGGGAGTTGGAACATACACCTGCCTATAGTGACCAGATCATATTGGGAGTTGGGACATATACCTGTCTATAGTGACAGGACCATACAAAATATACTGTTCATGGCTCCAAGATTCAATTAGACAGAAAGAAATAAACGTACTTTGGAGCATGTTGGAAGGAAGAAAGCTCACCTCTCTAAAGGCCCACAAGCAAGAACACCTCTCTAAAGGCCCACAAGCAAGAACACCTCTCTAAAGGCCCACAAGCAAGAACACCTCTCTAAAGGCCCACAAGCAAGAACACCTCTCTAAAGGCCCACAAGAAAGCTCACCTCTCTAAAGGCCCACAAGCAAGAACACCTCTCTAAAGGCCCACAAGCAAGAACACCTCTCTAAAGGCCCACAAGCAAGAACACCTCTCTAAAGGCCCACAAGCAAGAACACCTCTCTAAAGGCCCACAAGCAAGAACACTTCTCTAAAGGCCCACAAGCAAGAACACTTCTCTAAAGGCCCACAAGCAAGAACACTTCTCTAAAGGCCCACAAGCAAGAACACCTCTCTAAAGGCCCACAAGCAAGAACACTTCTCTAAAGGCCCACAAGCAAGAACACCTCTCTAAAGGCCCACAAGCAAGAACACCTCTCTAAAGGCCCACAAGCAAGAACACTTCTCTAAAGGCCCACAAGCAAGAACACTTCTCTAAAGGCCCACAAGCAAGAACACCTCTCTAAAGGCCCACAAGCAAGAACACCTCTCTAAAGGCCCACAAGCAAGAACACCTCTCTAAAGGCCCACAAGCAAGAACACCTCTCTAAAGGCCCACAAGAAAGCTCACCTCTCTAAAGGCCCACAAGCAAGAACACCTCTCTAAAGGCCCACAAGCAAGAACACCTCTCTAAAGGCCCACAAGCAAGAACACCTCTCTAAAGGCCCACAAGCAAGAACACCTCTCTAAAGGCCCACAAGCAAGAACACCTCTCTAAAGGCCCACAAGCAAGAACACTTCTCTAAAGGCCCACAAGCAAGAACACTTCTCTAAAGGCCCACAAGCAAGAACACCTCTCTAAAGGCCCACAAGCAAGAACACCTCTCTAAAGGCCCACAAGCAAGAACACCTCTCTAAAGGCCCACAAGCAAGAACACCTCTCTAAAGGCCCACAAGCAAGAACACTTCTCTAAAGGCCCACAAGCAAGAACACTTCTCTAAAGGCCCATAAACAAGAACACCTCTCTAAAGGCCCATAAACAAGAACACCTCTCTAAAGGCCCATAAACAAGAACACCTCTCCACAATGACTAGCAATGCCACTGGAACAATTTAATAATGCAAAAAAAACTCACTTTACCCTGGTAACTTTGTAATCAAAATGTCATTTTGTATAAAATTTTGAAACTGCCACATCAATCTGACTTTCTGTGACATCACGTCCCCCAAAGGGTGCTTCAACAACAATCAGACCTTCTGTGACATCTCGTCCCCCAAGGGGTACTACCACAACAATCTGACCTTCTGTGACATCATGTCCCCCAAGGGGTGCTACCACAACAATCTGACCTTCTGTGACATCACGTCCCCCAAGGGGTACTACCACAACAATCTGACCTTCTGTGACATCACGTCCCCCAAGGGGTGCTACCACAACAATCAGACTTTCTGTGACATCACGTCTCCCAAAGGGTGCTACCACAACAATCAGACCTGTGACATCACATCCCCCAAGGGGTACTACCACAACAATCTGACCTTCTGTGACATCACGTCCCCCAAGGGATGTTACCACAACAATCTGATCTGTGACATCACGTCCCCCAAGGGGTGCTACCACAACAATCAGACTTTCTGTGACATCACGTCTCCCAAAGGGTGCTACCACAACAATCAGATCTGTGACATCACGTCCCCCAAGGGGTACTACCACAACAATCTGACCTTCTGTGACATCACGTCCCCCAAGGGATGTTACCACAACAATCTGATCTGTGACATCACGTCCCCCAAGGGGTGCTACCACAACAATCTGACCTTCTGTGACATCACGTCCCCCAAGGGGTGCTACCACAACAATCAGAACTGTGACAATACGTCCCCCAAGGGTTGCTACCACAACAATCTGATCTGTGACATCACGTCCCCCAAGGGGTGCTACTACAACAATCTGACCTTCTGTGACATCACGTCCCCCAAGGGGTGCTACCACAACAATCAGAACTGTGACAATACGTCCCCCAAGGGGTGCTACCACAACAATCTGACCTTCTGTGACATCACGTCCCCCAAGGGGTGCTACCACAACAATCAGAACTGTGACAATACATCCCCCAAGGGGTGCTACCACAACAATCAGACCAGTGACATCACGTCCCCCAAGGGGTACTACCACAACAATCTGACCTTCTGTGACATCACGTCCCCCAAGGGATGCTACCACAACAATCTGATCTGTGACATCATGTCCCCCAAGGGGTGCTACCACAACAATCTGATCTGTGACATCACGTCCCCCAAGAGGTGCTACCACAACAATCTGACCTGTGACATCACGTCCTCCAAGGGGGGCTACCACAACAATCTGACCTGTGACATCACGTCCTCCAAGGGGGGCTACCACAACAATCTGACCTGTGACATCACGTCCTCCAAGGGGGGCTACCACAACAATCTGATCTGTGACATCACATCCCCCAAGGGGTGCTACCACAACAATCTGATCTGTGACATCACGTCCCCCAAGGGGTGCTACCACAACAATCTGACCTGTGACATCACGTCCTCCAAGGGGGGGCTACCACAACAATCAGAACTGTGACATCACATCCCCCAAGGGGTGCTACCACGAGGTGGCGTCACTGCCTACCTGTATCTTCTGCTGGTCGTCTTCCTCGCGGCGGGCGTAAATCTTCTCTGCCTTCTTGTAGGAGAGTTCCTTCCGCTCCAGAGTCTCCTTCAAATCCTGGCAACAATGTGACACATCAACAAGTAGGTCCCTCAGTCATGGAGTCACTCCAACAAGTAGGTCCCTCAGTCATGGAGTCACTCCAACAAGTAGGTCCCTCAGTCATGGAGTCACTCCAACAAGTAGGTCCCTCAGTCATGGAGTCACTCCAACAAGTAGGTCCCTCAGTCATGGATTCACTCCAACAAGTAGGTCCCTCAGTCATGGAGTCACTCCAACAAGTAGGTCCCTCAGTCATGGAGTCACTCCAACAAGTAGGTCCCTCAGTCATGGAGTCACTCCAACAAGTAGGTCCCTCAGTCATGGATTCACTCCAACAAGTAGGTCCCTCAGTCATGGATTCTCTCCAACAAGTAGGTCCCTCTGTCATGGATTCACTCCAACAAGTAGGTCCCTCTGTCATGGAGTCACTCCAACAAGTAGGTCCCTCAGTCATGGAGTCACTCCAACAAGTAGGTCCCTCAGTCATGGAGTCACTCCAACAAGTAGGTCCCTCAGTCATGGATTCACTCCAACAAGTAGGTCCCTCAGTCATGGAGTCACTCCAACAAGTAGGTCCCTCAGTCATGGATTCACTCAAACAAGTCTTGCCTATTTTTTTACTACTTTGATGCCTAAATATTTGCTGTCCTCAACATTTTTGTGGGCATAATGTATGATAATGATGTATTGTTCCTGCGACAAAAATAGTCTGGGGGACATCTTAGTGTTCCAGTCAGTCCCCCCCAAAGTTTCCTCCATCCCGTGCGGTCTTTCACCAGCTTTCTCAGTCTTGATGTCATTGTGCAACGTCAGCCTGATGCCCGTCACTCTAAGGTCCAAGCGTAGTAGGTCTAGCAGGTTGGTGTTGTGCCTGCCGACTTGGACTCTACCGGCATGACCCGACAATGGCAAATTGCAGGGCCAGTTGTGCAGGGCTGTCTTCGGGCATGCGTAGCACATGGCCGAACATTGACTTCCACATTCTCTGTACTCGCTGTGACAGCGGTTGCATAATGTATCTTGGTCTCAAACAAATGACTGGTTGATTTATTGTATAAAAATTAATCCTGGCATCCACTTAGAAAAATAAAGGTTTCTTTTAATTTCCCTGTTAATCCACAAAGTCACAAAATAATGATGTGTGGTCTTATATAGCTGTGATATCTGCATAGACAAGGCACTCGTGGTACTCACTCTAGTATTATCAGAGCTAGTAGTCTGACAACAGCTAATACAGTGCCTGCACCGATTTTTGTAGACCAAGACCACTGGATTAGTTAGTGTGATAGTATCGCCATCTGGCGCATTAAGTTCCACCAGTTACGGTTAAATAGTTCATTATTATACATATAGATGGCATGGCATTGTTCTAGAAAGATCTGTTAGCCGGGATACGGAAGGCACTTCCGCCCAGATGTACCACGATGTTGACATGAGTAATTAAACAGTTCTGTTACAATACACATTGTCTGATTATTGTAGAGTACAGTAGAGTACCATTCCAGTTAGTACACTGGATTAGTTAGTACACTGGATTAGTTAGTACATGACTCGTTTTTTCAATCTCCGCCTGTGGGATCTTTTACTTCCTGTGCCACAGACACTGGACAGAAAGCACTAACTACTTTACTGCCATCCAAAAGACACAAACAAAGTGGGGAGGACGAGATTGCCCAAGTTCCAAAATGGCACGAGGTGGAACCCACAGGCCCTTAGCCAGAAATCATTTTTTGCCAGTCTTGAATTCATCAAGATTGTGTTTTAGTATGCAAACGGCTTGTGTGGCAGCCATTCACATCAATCACAGCCATCACTGACCAGTTTAGTTTTTTCAATGACAAACCAGTGTCGTTTGAGCCATTTATTGAATTAATACTGATCCATTTGATTTGTTTCACTACCAGTTGTGCCAATGATAGTCATTAATGTGGGCACCTAGACGTGGAACTAGTACTTGATCTAGTGGCCAGCTGGTTCCCTCTAAATTCCACCCGTCTTGGCCAGTCATCTGCCAGTCTTGAAGACAAGTCTCTGGCTAAGCCCCTGGAACAGCAGCTCAAATGTAGACATCTCGACACTCACCTGAATCTGTGACAACTGCTGGTCCACCTGGGTCTTCAGTTGGTCTTCTCTCTCCGCCAACTGTCGCGTGACACGACAGACCTGGTCCTCAAGGCGCCGTCGCAGCTCCTACGACATGACGCATCACCATTATCAGTCGGTTCACAACACACCAACGTCATTAGTGGATTCACAACACATGACGTGTCAACGTCATCAGTGGATTCACAACACACGATGCGTCACCGTCATTAGTGGACTCACACGACACATCAATCTGACAACACACGACACATCAATGTCATTAGTGAATTCACAACATATGACGTGTCAATGTCATTAGTGGATTCACAACAAATGGCAAGTCAATGCCATTAGTGGATTCACATCAATGTCATTAGTGTATTCACAGCACACGACACGTCACTGTCATTAGTGGATTCACAACACACAACGTGTCAACACCATTAGTGTAATCACAACAGTGAATCATGAATCTTACTACAGCAGGTAATGCCACGTCACAATAACCAATAAATTGTCCACCCTGCGGATGGCGCTAAGGTTTCCCGTTATAATATCAATTTGAAATAGCTGTCCACATGAACGCCAAGACGTTCTCAACTGATTACTGCTTCTCAGAGCAACTACAGAAAATATGCAGAACATTATGAACAATCGACTTACTTCCGTTTAATATCCGGTACAGACCATAAAATAAGTAAGAAACGTTAACCAAAGGTGAATTTCTAAAACATAAAGGCTGTACTTTTCTTCCATAGGCTGGTAGATTAACTCTTGAAATATTGGCACCCGAAATACAAACTGTCTAGGAGGAAAATGTTAGTTACCTCGCTCTCATCCAGTCGTTCTTTCAGTAGAGTCATGTGACTGAAGCTAGACGTCACCAGCTGTTCGACGTCACCGTTCAGCTGATTCATGACGTCTGTCACCTGACAACACAACCAACCAATGAGGTCACAGGTTGAGATCATAGGATACAAGGTCACAAGGATAACGACAGCAATCTGCTGCAGTGAAAGTTACACTTCTTTCTGACATGAAGCCCCACCTGCACTGACTATAGTTGTTGATTTATTAAAACTCCACAAGTCACACACAAACATGACGATCTAGAGGTTTGACAAGTCACACACAGACATGACGATCTAGAGCTCTGACAAGTCACACACAAACATGACGATCTAGAGGTTTGACAAGTCACACACAGACATGACGATCTAGAGCTCTGACAAGTCACACACAAACATGACGATCTAGAGGTTTGACAAGTCACACACAGACATGACGATCTAGAGCTCTGACAAGTCACACACAAACATGATGATCTAGAGGTTTGACAAGTCACACACAAACATGATGATCTAGAGGTTTGACAAGTCACACACAGACATGACGATCTAGAGCTCTGACAAGTCACACACAAACATGACGATCTAGAGGTTTGACAAGTCACACACAAACATGACGATCTAGAGGTTTGACAAGTCACACACAAACATGACGATCTAGAGGTTTGACAAGTCACACACAAACATGACGATCTAGAGGTTTGACAAGTCACACACAAACATGACGATCTAGAGGTTTGACAAGTCACACACAAACATGACGATCTAGAGGTTTGACAAGTCACACACAAACATGACGATCTAGAGGTTTGACAAGTCACACACAAACATGACGATCTAGAGGTTTGACAAGTCACACACAAACATGACGATCTAGAGGTTTGACAAGTCACACACAAACATGACGATCTAGAGGTTTGACAAGTCACACACAAACATGACGATCTAGAGGTTTGACAAGTCACACACAAACATGACGATCTAGAGGTTTGACAAGCTATTTCAGAGTGTCACAATCCACTGTAGCCTCTTCACTGCTTATAACAAATCATATAACAAAGTAACATTTGAAACTATTGTTGTTGTTGTTGTAATTAGTGTAATGAGAAGATTAACACATAAGTTGAAATATTACAAGTGTTGTAAATGTGAAAAGAAAGATACCTTTTAATTATTGAGTAAAAAAATCTAACTATATTTTTGATAACATCACTAAATATAATTCTTCGGGGATGGGAACCTTCGGGGTCACAATTTAAAAACGACAATGATCTATCAGTTTTGCACGTATGGGACTGAAATTTTGTGTGCGATCTAGCGAGCCCATTGGGGTGGCTGGTAGATTTAGATTTTTTCTAAATTCCTTTGATGTTGTGGTGATCTCAAGGGGGTCACAATTTCAAAACGGTTTTAGCACAGGCGATTGCCGCCGAATTATAGTTTTTATCTGCGTCATTATTAATATTAAAGATAATAATGCCACCTACAACTATATCAGTGGCAATGCTGGGTAACTAGGCAGCAGACTATCTGTTACATCTGTTACATATGTTACATCTGTTACATATGTTATATATGTTACATCTGTTACATATGTTATATATGTTACATCTGTTACATCTGTTACATGTTACATCTGTTACATATGTTACATCTGTTACATATGTTACTTCTGTTACATCTGTTATAAAAAGCAACCTGTCACAGCACATGTCATAGCGCTTACCTCTTCCATGTTGACTGCAGGTTCCGTTTCAATTGCGACTGACAACTTGGCAGTGAAATCGGCCGACGCAAAACCTGCTTTTTCTCTGGTCTAGAAACATGAACAACATTGGCTAATTATACTGGCTATTGACACGCAGAAGTGTATTTTTAAACCAACTAAAAACATGTGAAAATTATTTCTAAATGAAATACGCTGTAAGTTACCAGACGTTACGTTGTTGTTTATACAATAATTATGCAAATTACTTAAACATTTTCATAATATGGCAGGTATCCATGACAACAGTGAATTGGATGACTTGGATGTATTCTGTAATACATATTAAATAAGCATCAAAATACGTAATATATGGCAATGGCTGAAATTCAACTCAATTTCAGTTCTGAACTTAATTTCTTTAAATTACAAACTTCATTCCCAATTCAATTATTTGCTACTTTGGTTAATTTTGTCTAGAATATATATGAATTGAAAAGTAGTAAAGGTACAACCATGACTGATGGTCGTCCACTTGTGGATATCTATGCAAAATTACTTGGTTATCATGAATCGCACAAATCACGGTAATTATTAGGAAAATCCACGAATTTGTTGAAAATACGAAGAAAATGTCCCTTTAAACCTTTCCACATCAAATCCGCAAAAAAACCTCGTCACACAGCTGCACTGAGCTGCACAGTGTGATGGCACCACTTGCAGATAGTTTTGAAAGCACATCAGAAATTATGTTTGAACATACCAACGTACCAATCTAACATTTTCAAACCTAACAACTTCACATTTCTATCAAATAGGTAGGGAAATGAGGACCAAAAAAACAGCTGACATCTAAACAAACGTTCTACGGCCCACCTTTAGTTTCATCTGCAGGTCGGCGATCTTGCTCGAGCGTTCTGCGACAGCCTCACCCTGTCTCCGTAGCTCCCTCTCCAACTTTCCCGTCTTCCTGCGCAGTCCCTCATTCTCCTGCTCCAGCTGAGTGAGAACCTCCCTCAACTCCTCTTGGTCCAGTCTGCACACACAATAACACCTCCTTCAACTCCTCCTGGTCCAGTCTACATGTACAATAATAACATCTCCCTCAACTCCTCCTGGTCCAGTCTACATATACAATAATAACACCTCCTTCAAGTCCTCCTGGTCCAGTTTACACACACAATAACACCTCCCTCAACTCCTCCTGGTCCAGTCTACATATACAATAATAACACCTCCCTCAACTCCTCCTGGTCTAGTCTACATATACAATAATAACACCTCCCTCAACTCCTCCTGGTCTAATCTACATATACAATAATAACACCTTCCTCAACTCCTCCTAGTCCAGTCTAAACACACAATAATAACACCTCCCTCAACTCCTCCTGGTCCAGTCTACATATACAATAATAACACCTCCCTCAACTCCTCCTGGTCCAGTCTACATATACAATAATAACACCTCCTTCAACTCCTCCTGGTCCGGTCTGCATATACAATGTAACACCTCCTTCAGCTCCTGGTCCAGTCTACATGCAAATATGCCACCTCCTTCAACTCCTCCTGGTCAAGTCTACACACACAATAATAACACCTCCCTCAACTCCTCCTGGTCCAGTCTACATGTACAATAATAACACCTCCCTCAACTCCTCCTGGTCCAGTCTACATGTACAATAATAACACCTCCTTCAACTCCTCCTGGTCCAGTCTACATGTACAATAATAACACCTTCAACTCTTGGTCCAGTCTACATATACAATAATAACACCTCCTTCAACTCCTCCTGGTCAAGTCTACACACACAATAATAACACCTCCCTCAACTCCTCCTGGTCCAGTCTACATGTACAATAATAACACCTCCTTCAACTCCTCCTGGTCCAGTCTACATGTACAATAATAACATCTCCCTCAACTCCTCCTGGTCCAGTCTACACACACAATAATAACACCTCCTTCAACTCCTCCTGGTCCAGTCTACATGTACAATAATAACACCTCCCTCAACTCCTCCTGGTCAAGTCTACACACACAATAATAACACCTCCCTCAACTCCTCCTGGTCCAGTCTGCATGTACAATAATAACACCTCCTTCAACTCCTCCTGGTCCAGTCTACATATACAATAATAACACCTCCCTCAGCTCCTGGTCCGGTCTACACACACAATATGCTTACCTCCCTCAACTCCTCCTGGTCCAGTCTACATGTACAATGTGCTTACCTCCTTCAACTCCTCCTGGTCCAGTCTACATATACAATATGTACCTTCAACTCACTCTGGTCAGTCTACACACACAATGTGCTGCCTCCTCAACTCCTCCTAGTCCAGTCTAAACACACAATAATAACACCTCCCTCAACTCCTCCTGGTCCAGTCTACATATACAATAATAACACCTCCCTCAACTCCTCCTGGTCCAGTCTACATATACAATAATAACACCTCCTTCAACTCCTCCTGGTCAAGTCTACACACACAATAATAACACCTCCCTCAACTCCTCCTGGTCCAGTCTACATGTACAATAATAACACCTCCCTCAACTCCTCCTGGTCTAGTCTACATATACAATAATAACACCTTCCTCAACTCCTCCTGGTCTAATCTACATATACAATAATAACACCTCCCTCAACTCCTCCTAGTCCAGTCTAAACACACAATAATAACACCTCCCTCAACTCCTCCTGGTCCAGTCTACATATACAATAATAACACCTCCCTCAACTCCTCCTGGTCCAGTCTACATATACAATAATAACACCTCCTTCAACTCCTCCTGGTCCAGTCTACATATACAATAATAACACCTCCTTCAACTCCTGGTCCAGTCTACACATACAATAATAACACCTCCTTCAAATCCTCCTGGTCTAGTCTACATATACAATAATAACACCTCCCTCAACTCCTCCTGGTCAAGTTTACATGTACAATAATAACACCTCCTTCAACTCCTCCTGGTCCAGTCTACATATACAATAATAACACCTCCTTCAACTCCTCCTGGTCAAGTCTACACACACAATAATAACACCTCCCTCAACTCCTCCTGGTCCAGTCTGCATGTACAATAATAACACCTCCTTCAACTCCTCCTGGTCCAGTCTACATATACAATAATAACACCTCCCTCAACTCCTCCTGGTCCAGTCTACATGTACAATAATAACACCTCCTTCAACTCCTGGTCCAGTCTACATATATAATAATAACACCTCCTTCAACTCCTCCTGGTCAAGTCTACACACACAATAATAACACCTCCCTCAACTCCTCCTGGTCCAGTCTACATGTACAATAATAACACCTCCTTCAACTCCTCCTGGTCCAGTCTACATATACAATAATAACACCTCCCTCAACTCCTCCTGGTCCAGTCTACATGTACAATAATAACACCTCCCTCAACTCCTCCTGGTCCAGTCTACATATACAATAATAACACCTCCCTCAACTCCTGGTCCAGTCTACACACACAATAATAACACCTCCCTCAACTCCTCCTGGTCCAGTCTACATGTACAATAATAACACCTCCTTCAACTCCTCCTGGTCCAGTCTACATATACAATAATAACACCTTCAACTCCTCCTGGTCAAGTCTACACACACAATAATAACACCTCCCTCAACTCCTCCTGGTCCAGTCTACATATACAATAATAACACCTCCCTCAACTCCTCCTGGTCCAGTCTACATGTACAATAATAACACCTCCTTCAACTCCTGGTCCAGTCTACATATACAATAATAACACCTCCTTCAACTCCTCCTGGTCAAGTCTACACACACAATAATAACACCTCCCTCAACTCCTCCTGGTCCAGTCTACATGTACAATAATAACACCTCCTTCAACTCCTCCTGGTCGTCTACATATACAATAATAACACCTCCCTCAACTCCTCCTGGTCCAGTCTACATGTACAATAATAACACCTCCCTCAACTCCTCCTGGTCCAGTCTACATATACAATAATAACACCTCCTTCAACTCCTCCTGGTCCAGTCTACATATACAATAATAACACCTCCTTCAACTCCTGGTGCAGTCTACACTCACAATAACAACACCTCCCTCAACTCCTCCTTGTCCAGTTTACACAACAACACCTCTCTCAAGTAGCTAAAAACTTAGACTGAATATTGAAATAGATACCTGTTCTGTTCATCACGTAGAGTCTGCGCATACTCATAGCGCTCCTGGATGTCTGTAAACAACTTGACCGCTTGACCGTCCTGGTCAACTCTGTCCGATCGCTCCAGCTCCAGCAGCCGCTTCAAACTCTGACCACAACAAACAACCCCTGCTGAAACAACACCTGGCAACACAACACCTGGCGACACAACACCTGGTGACACAACACATGGTGACACAACACCTGGCAACACAACACCTGGCGACACAACACATGGTGACACAACACATGGTGACACACCTAGTGACACATCACCTGTCGACACAACACCTGGCGACACAACACCTGCGTGAAACGCCGTTGTAAAAGAACACCTGTGTAAACAAAAACACCTTATAAAGTAATAGGTAAAACTGAGCAACCTCTTGGTGAATAGCAGGTTACAAAACAGCAAAATAGGAATAAAAGCAGCATTGATGATTGAGCAGTTTGAGCGACAGCCTGATTTCAAGAGAATTGGGTTCGAGCGCATACCCTGCTGTTGTGGTTGTGGCTTGAGAAGCAGTCAACTTCAAAGGTACAAGGTACTCGTGGGACTCCAGCCCACACAATACCTGCCAGGAGCAGCAATTTACTATTTCAATGTCTTGTTTACATCTGGAACGTTTTGCTGCCACAACATTCAAAAAACGGGCTTATCAAACGAAACTTGGCACAAAGCAGACTTCAACATGTATTATAGAATTAAGAACATCAAATTACAAACTGAGCAACAGACACGGTCAGTGTAAAATACAAGTTAATAAAAATCAGCTTTTGCCTGTATGACGAGTGAGATACTCGCCCCCTAGTGACCTACGTTGACCTCCGTGATGAACTGTGCCACGTCCCTCTCCCTGGCGCTGCGATCAGACTCCGCCTCGTCCAGCTGTCTCTCTCGCTCCACCAGCTTCCTCTGCAGCGACTCACTCTCGCTCTCCATCACCACCAGGTGGTGCTCCACATTCTTGAACTTCTCGCGCAGTTCCTGCAGCTCGTGAGACTTGGTGTTGAGTCGGCGCTCGAGGGAGGATCGACACGCCGGGGACGACACCTCGTGGGTGACAGAGGGCGGTCTACAGGGGACAAGAAATTTATGTTGACACACAGGGATGACACCTCGTGGGTGACAGAGGGCGGTCTACAGGGGACAAGAAATTTATGTTGACACACAGGGATGACACCTCGTGGGTGACAGAGGGCGGTCTACAGGGGACAACAAATTTATGTTGACACAGGGATGACACCTCGTGGGTGACAGAGGACGGCCTACAGGGGACAACAAATTTATGTTGACACACAGGGATGACACCTCGTGAGTGACAGAGGGCGGTCTACAGGGGACAACAAATTTATGTTGACACACAGGGATGACACCTCGTGGGTGACAGAGGACGGCCTACAGGGGACAACAAATTTATGTTGACACACAGGGATGACACCTCATGAGTGACAGAGGGCGGTCTACAGGGGACAACAAATTTATGTTGACACACAGGGATGACACCTTATGAGTGACAGAGGATGGTCTACAGGGGACAACAAATTTATGTTCACACACAGGGATGGCACCTCGTGAGTGACAGAGGATGGTCTACGGGGGACAACAAATTTATGTTGACACACAGGGATGACACCTCGTGGGTGACAGAGGACGGCCTACAGGGGACAACAAATTTATGTTGACACACAGGGATGACACCTCGTGGGTGACAGAGGACGGCCTACAGGGGACAACAAATTTATGTTGACACACAGGGATGACACCTCGTGAGTGACAGAGGGCGGTCTACAGGGGACAACAAATTTATGTTGACACACAGGGATGACACCTCGTGGGTGACAGAGGACGGCCTACAGGGGACAAAAAATTTATGTTGACACACAGGGATGACACCTCGTGAGTGACAGAGGGCGGTCTACAGGGGACAACAAATTTATGTTGACACACAGGGATGACACCTTATGAGTGACAGAGGATGGTCTACAGGGGACAACAAATTTATGTTGACACACAGGGATGGCACCTCGTGCGTGACAGAGGATGGTCTATGGGGGACAACAAATTTATGTTGACACACAGGGATGACACCTCGTGGGTGACAGAGGGCGGTCTACAGGGGACAAGAAATTTATGTTGACACACAGGGATGACACCTCGTGAGTGACAGAGGATGGTCTACAGGGGACAACAAATTTATGTTGACACACAGGGATGACACTTTATGAGTGACAGAGGATGGTCTACAGGGGACAACAAATTTAT
>JAHLWY010001627.1:0-16028 GCA_020002185.1 Paraescarpia echinospica
GACTTAACACTTACTACTTCCAACACGTTGTACTTGACCTGTACGTGCAGGACCTGCTGTCTCACAGGTGACTTAAGACTTACTACTTCCAACACGTTGTACTTGACCTGTACGTGCAGGACCTGCTGTCTCACAGGTGACTTAAGGCTTACTACTTCCAACACGTTGTACTTGACCTGTACGTGCAGGACCTGCTGTCTCACAGGTGACTAAAGACTTACTACTTCCAACATGTTGTACTTGACCTGTACGTGCAGGACCTGTTGTCTCACAGGTGACTTAAGGCTTACTACTTCCAACACGTTGTACTTGACCTGTACGTGCAGGACCTGCTGTCTCACAGGTGACTTAAGGCTTACTACTTCCAACACGTACTTGACCTGTACATGCAGGACCTGCTGTCTCACAGGTGACTTAAGGCTTACTACTTCCAACACATTGTACTTGACCTGTACGTGCAGGACCTGCTGTCTCACAGGTGACTTAAGACTTACTACTTCCAACACGTTGTACTTGACCTGTACATGCAGGACCTGCTGTCTCACAGGTGACTTAACACTTACTACTTCCAACACGTTGTACTTGACCTGTACGTGCAGGACCTGCTGTCTCACAGGTGACTTAACACTTACTACTTCCAACACGTTGTACTTGACCTGTACATGCAGGACCTGCTGTCTCACAGGTGACTAAAGACTTACTACTTCCAACATGTTGTACTTGATCTGTACGTGCAGGACCTGCTGTCTCACAGGTGACTTAAGGCTTACTACTTCCAACACGTTGTACTTGACCTGTACGTGCAGGACCTGCTGTCTCACAGGTGACTTAACACTTACTACTTCCAACATGTTGTACTTGACCTGTACGTGCAGGACCTGCTGTCTCACAGGTGACTTAACACTTACTACTTCCAACACGTTGTACTTGACCTGTACGTGCAGGACCTGCTGTCTCACAGGTGACTTAACACTTACTACTTCCAACACGTTGTACTTGACCTGTACGTGCAGGACCTGCTGTCTCACAGGTGACTAAAGACTTACTACTTCCAACATGTTGTACTTGATCTGTACGTGCAGGACCTGCTGTCTCACAGGTGACTTAAGGCTTACTACTTCCAACACGTTGTACTTGACCTGTACGTGCAGGACCTGCTGTCTCACAGGTGACTTAAGGCTTACTACTTCCAACACGTTGTACTTGACCTGTACGTGCAGGACCTGCTGTCTCACAGGTGACTAAAGACTTACTACTTCCAACACGTTGTACTTGACCTGTATGTGCAGGACCAGCTGTCTCACAGGTGACTTAAGGCTTACTACTTCCAACACGTTGTACTTGACCTGTACGTGCAGGACCTGCTGTCTCACAGGTGACTAAAGACTTACTACTTCCAACATGTTGTACTTGACCTGTACGTGCAGGACCTGTTGTCTCACAGGTGACTTAAGGCTTACTACTTCCAACACGTTGTACTTGACCTGTAGATTTAACAAGATTTAACAAGATTGCCATCCAGAAAATTACTCTGGATGGCAGGTGGACAAGGAAGCCTTTTGGCTTATCGAGAGTCCAATACTTTTTATCTACATGTATCCCGCCTTTTTAAGGTGTGTGTCGATTTTATTTTTAAACATATTCACGTTACTAGCACCAACACAATCAGGAGATAATCTGTTCCATTCATTTACAGTCCTTTGTGAGAATGAGAACTTTCTTATATCTAATCTACACTGCTCCTTTACTAATGTAGCTTCATGTCCTCTGGTCCTTCTATTTTTCTTAACTGAGAAAAAAATGTTTCTATCAATATTTTCATAAACCATTCAATATTTTTAACACTTCTATGTGATCTCCTCTCAATCTCCTGGTTTCCTAGTGTTGTTAAACCACATTCTTTGTATGATTTCGTAACTAAGATCCCTCAGATTTGGCATCATTTTAGTCGCTCTCCTCTGTACTCTTTCTAGCATATCTATGTCCTTCTTGCGATATGGCCTCCATGCTTGTATACAATATTCTAAATGAGGCCTCACTATTGTTTTGTACAGCGGTACTATTAATTCTTTTTTCTTATACGCTATATTTCGCCTAATTAATCCAAGGATTTGATTTCCCTTTGACGCTGCAATTCCGCACTGCTCTGAAACCTTCATATCAGCATTAATGGTTAACCCTAAGTCCTTTTCTTTTACAGTAGTACTTAGAACAGTACCCCCCATTTTATATTTTACCTCTTCATTCCCATGACCTGTGTGGAGGCATTTACATTTCCCAAAATTGAACAGCATTTGCCACTTTTCAGACCATTTGATCAACCTATCAAGATCATCTTGTAAATGCTGTCTGTCTCCATCACTTTTAATCCATTTTTCTATCCAGTTTATTATACCATTTCCTATGCCATGGGCCTTTAGCTTAAGGAGTAATCTTTGATGTGGTACTTTGTCGAAAGCTTTTTGAAAATCTAAATAGATGATATCTACTGGTGATCCCTCATCTACCCACCTAGTGATGTCTTCCAAAAAACATAACATATTTGTTAAGCATGACCTCGCTTTTAAAAACCCATGTTGAGATGGGTTTATCAAGTTATGTTTAACAAGAAAATCCACCATGTGATCTTTAATTAGTCTTTCTAATAATTTGCAAATCACTGATGTTAAACTCACTGGTCTATAGTTCTCTGACTTGTTTCTCGAACCTTTTTTAAATAACGGCATAATGTTTGCCTCTTTCCATTCTAAAGGAACCACTCCCTCTTCTAATGACAAATTGAAAACTGTTGCAAGCGGTACGCTAATTTGTTCTACAATTTCCAATAGTAGTTTGGGCGGAATCCCGTCCACTCCAGGTGATTTATTATCCTTCATAGCCCTTTTTTTCTTAGCTACCATTTCCGAGGTTACAACTAACTGTCCTAAATAGTCTGAATCTGCCCCCTTGAACTTAGCCTCTGGTACTGGCAGTGAACTAATATCTTCCCTGGTAAACACTGAACTAAAATACTCATTCAGGTCTTCTGCCATTAAGAATCCCTCTGATATTGTATTTCCAGCACTATCTTCTAGAGGACCGACCTTATCCTGAACTTTCTGTTTGCTTCGAATATACGCATAAAAACTCTTACTGTCATGTTTTATATTACTAGCTAATTTTTTTTCATAGCTTCTCTTTGAATTTCTAATTTCAGCTGTAGCTTGATTAAGTGCTTTTTTTTATAAATGTTGTAGTCTTCATCATTTCCAGTACATCTATATGACTTCCACATCATTTGTTTATACTTAATTTTTCTAATGGCTTCTTTCGATAAGTGTTTCTTTTTAGACCGTTTCCCTTGTTTTTTGAAAGGTACAAATTTATCGACTATGCACTTAATTTCACTATTTAAGATATTCCAGCATTTGGTTGCTGTCTTATTCTTCAGTGTGTTATTCCAGTCTATCTTTGCTAAATATTTCCTCATGTCCTTATACCTTCCTTTGTGGAAATTTCTCCTATACTGCTTTTTACTATTCCTTTCTGATTTTACTTTGATGGTAAAATGTATCTGGTTGTGATCACTACTCCCCAGTGGCTCACATATCTTGACATTGTCAACTAATTCTTTCTGTGAGGACAAAACTAAGTCTAACACATTCTCTCCCCTGGTTGGTTCTAGCACATGTTGAGAAAGGAAACTCTTGTACTAAAACTAAAAACTTGTGATTTAGATTAGATTATTTATTCAATATAAAATGTAAGCTTGTACATACATAACATATAAATACAGGGTACATTAAATACAAAGGATGACACAAGAAAGTGCAAGCACTTGTTTCCATTGTGGTCCTCACTCCCCATACTTTGTAGGGATTTCCATTGTATATGCCCATGGTTAAAGTCCCCCATAATAATACAGTTCCGTTTGCTTACTTCCTTTATAGCGTTTTGTATTTTTTCATTCTCTTCTATGCTTATGTTTGGACTTCGATAAACTAACCCAACTGTTAACGTTGAGTTTCCTGTAACTATGTTACACCAAACAGCTTCTTCGCAATCTGCTTCTCTTTCTAATTTTATTTCATAAGCCTGGATAGATTCTTTAATATATAAAATAACTCCACCTCCCTTTCTTCCTATTCTATCTTTTCTAAACATTACATATCCTGTCAGTCCCAATTCGGCATCTGATATGTCATCAGTGGTGGGTCTACCATTCTGGGTTATAATCAGCTATGTGAGTGGTCAGCATCTTCTACCATAATGTTTAGTTCACTTCTTTTGTTACTATGCTCCTTGCATTTAAAACAAATGCATTTCTATATCCCGATTCAGAACAGTTTTCAGGCTGTTCTTTGCCGATTTATTTCTGCTGCTCCTTATCTATGCCTCCAGTTTCAGCTTCTCCTGTGAATCCCCACCTAGTTTAAATAGATGCAACCTGTCCCACTGTCAACAAATCGCAGCAGATTCTCTGAGAATACTGCTGCCCCCTTTCCACTTAGATGGAGGCCATCTCTCGTGTACATATCTTCTCTCCCAACAAAGTACCCCCATAAATCTATGAATCCCACGCCCTCTTCCTCACACATCTGCTCAACTAGTGCGCTGATCGCCATCCTCTTACAGTTTCTGTATCTTGCCCCCCTTCCTCCCATTACTGGCAAAATTCCTGAGAGAATAACCTGTTCCACTCTTGTCTTCTTTAGCTTCCTCACTAGATCTCTGTACTTCTGAACTATCCCAGTTGTTCCCTCCTCTCTCTGCGCTATTTATCCCTTACATGTCACCTAGTATAGACCCTCCCTTGCCATGCCCCAATACCTTCTCTACCCTTTCAGTCACATGTTCTATCCTAGCCCCGGTAGACAAACAACAACGTCCTTCCCCTCCCTTAGTGTGTTGTCCGTCTTTCTCATAATGGAGTCGCCCATAAACACCCTCTCTTTCCTCATTGCCTCCTCAATCACTGCCTTAGAATAGCTCCTTCTTCGGTTTGCATCTGTCTGGTTGTTGTCTTTCCCCCCTGTCGTCTTCTCTCCTGTCACATTCTCTTCCGATCCATTCTTTCCTGTCGCTTTTTCTCTTGTCACCTTTCTTCCTGTCATCGTCCCTCCCGACTTCTCTTCTGTCACATGTACTCTCACTTCCTTTCTTCCCGTCATCTTTCCTCCCATTGCATTTCCTTCTCTCCTCTCCCGTCTCTTTTCCCTCCTACCTCTTTCTCTACGGTCACTTTCTCTCCTGCCACCTTCACACCTGTCACATTTCCTGCCGTCGATCCTCCACTTTCTTCCCCTCCGATCCCCTTCCCTCCTCTCAGTCTCCTTTCCTCGGTCTTGTTGCCACTACTCTGCTCCTTCAGTTTCACAGTATTCCCAACTTTATCCCTGTCGTCTCTCTCCATTCCATCATCTCCTTGCTTTAGTTTCTCATCTCCATCCCTTCACAATATCTACCAACCCTAGCTTCCACCTCTTTCTCCAGACATTTCACCTTCCAACACCCACGCACTGAAGGTGATCCCTCTTTCTTGGTTTTCTGTCCATGACTTCATTTTTGTGGATAAGGCAAAATCTACCCAACTGTGGCAGTCGTCGCACGCAAGTGTCTCTTGCCTTGACTTGCCGCTTGCAAGGCCATATCAGAATTTATTTAATAATAATAATCTAATTAGCTATTTAAAATGGTTTTGCATCAACTGTGTTTACACTGTGCTGTCTATGTAGTCTTTAAGAGACTGTTTTCTGTGCACAAGTGTTGCTTTTACGTAAGATTACGTACGCTAGACTGCCTTATTTATTTAGGTTATACAGCGCCCTAGCGAATAAAGAGAGACGCTAGCTACATAAACTTAGTTCGCCCGATTATCGCAAATGCTTAATTTTAACAACAAAGCTACCTTATCAAAATGTCTAGCAGGTACTGACTTACACAGATATTATCTTATGTAGGTAGTTTATGGTTGTTACTTTATCACCTATATATTCTACCACATAACGAGGTTTGTTAAATCTTGTTTACAAACTTATCGTAGCCGTAAGCTAACGTACCCTATTTTCACTCACTAGACTAAAGTGTCCTAAAATACTTTATCTAACTAACTTTAAGCACAACTGCTACTCAATATATGTTTACTGCTACTTTATGAATGATATTAAGGCAAGAATAATACTTATCAATCAGTAATTCCACTTGCTTATGAACTTTGATACACCACCAATTTCAACGATCTATCTCCGCCAAATATAGCCTCGATCTCCAGAGGCAGAACACTCAGTCGGATAAAAACCTCCCGTCAGTCGTTTCATATAGCTGATCTATAGATGTGTTTACAACGTAATATTTTCTAAAAATAAAATTCGCGGTTGGCTCGTATCCAAAAATAGGTTCATAACAAAGGCGGTTCGCGACTACGGCCCTGTATGAATATATTGGCTCAGGACTGATTGTCACAGACTTTCAGGGCTCATCTTAGGTGTTTCTCCTCTTCCTTCTTGCCCCCCTCTTCAGGAATTGGAGGCTATATTTGGCGCAGATAGATCGTTGAAATTGGTGGTGTATCAAAGTTCATAAGCAAGTGGAATTACTGATTGATAAGTATTATTCTTGCCTTAATATCATTCATAAAGTAGCAGTAAACATATATTGAGTAGCAGTTGTGCTTAAAGTTAGTTAGATAAAGTATTTTAGGATACTTTAGTCTAGTGAGTGATAATAGGGTACGTTAGCTTACGGCTACGATAAGTTTGTAAACAAGATTTAACAAACCTCGTTATGTGGTAGAATATATAGGTGATAAAGTAACAACCATAAACTACCTACATAAGATAATATCTGTGTAAGTCAGTACCTGCTAGACATTTTGATAAGGTAGCTTTGTTGTTAAAATTAAGCATTTGCGAAAATCGGGCGAACTAAGTTTATGTAGCTAGTGTCTCTCTTATTCGCTAGGGCACTGTATAACCTAAATAAATAAGGCAGTCTAGCGTACGCAATCTTACATTTGTGCACAGAAAACTGTCTTCTTAAAGACTACATAGACAGTGAATAGTGTAAACACAGTTGACTAAACTATTTTAAATAGATAATTAGAGTATTATTATTAAATAAATTATGATATGGCGCCTTGCAAGCGGCAAGTCAAGGCAGAGAGACATTTGGTGTGCGACGACTGCCACAGTTGGGTGGATTTTGCCCTAACCGGCTGTGCGAAGTCATGGACAGAGACCAAGAAAGAGGGATTCACCTTTCAGTGCGTGGGATGTTGGAAGGTGAAATGTCTGGAGAAGGAAGTAGCTAGGTTGGTAGATATTGTGAAGGGGATGGAGATGAGAATCAGCAAGGAGACAGGTGAAATGGAGAGAGAGGACAGGGAGAATGTTGGGAATACTGTGAGATTGAAGGAGCAGAGTAGTGGCAACAAGACCGAGGAAAGGAGACTGAGAGGAGGGAAGGTGATCGGAGGGGAAGAAATTGGAGGGTCGACGGCAGGAAATGTGACAGGTGTGAAGGTGACAGGGGAGAAAGTGACTGTAGAGAAAGAGGTAGGCGGGAAAAAGAGACGGGAGAGGAGAGAAGGAAATGCAATGGGAGGAAAGATGATGGGAAGAAAGGAAGTGAGAGTAAATGTGACAGAAGAGAAGTTGGGAGGGACGATGACAGGAGGAAAGGTGACAAGAGAAACAGCGTCAGGAAAGAATAGAACGGACAGGATTGTGACAGGAGAGCAGAAGAGAGGGGAACAAGACTACAACCAGACAGATGCAATCCGGAGAAGGAGCTACTCTGAGGCAGTGATTGAGGGGGCAATGAGAAAAGAGAGGGTGTTTATGGGCGATTCCATTATGAGAAAGACGGATAAGTCACTAAGCGAGGGGAAGGACATCGTTGTTTGTCTACCGGGGGCTAGGATAGAACATTTGACTGAAAGGGTAGAGAAGGTATTGGGGCATGGCAAGAGAGGGTCTATACTAGTACACGTAGGGACAAATAATGCAGACAGGGAGGGAACAACTGGGATAGTACAGAAATACAGACAGTTAGTGAGGAAGTTAAAGAATACAAGAGTCGAACAGATTATTCTCTCAGGAATTTTGCCAGTAATGGGAGGAAGGGGGCCAGCATACAGAAACTGCAATAGGATGGTGATCAATGCACTAGTTGAACAGATTTGTAAAGAAGAGGGGGTGGGATTCATAGATTTATGGGGATACTTTGTTGGGAGGGAAGATATGTACATGAGAGATGGCATCCATCTAAGTGGAAAGGGGGCAGCAGTTTTCTCAGAGAACTTGCTGCAATCTGTTGACAGTGAGACAGGCTGCATCTATTTAAACTAGATTCGCAGGGGGGATTCACAGAGAAGCCTGAAACTGGAGGCATAGATAAAGACAGCAGAAATAAATCGGCAAAGAACAACCTGGAAAACTGTTCTGAATCAGGATATAAATGCATTTGTTTAAATGCAAGGAGCATAGTAAACAAAAGAAGTGAACTAAACATTATGGTAGAAGATATTGACCCTCACATAATAGGTATAACCGAATCGTGGGCCACCACTGATATATCAGATGCCGAATTGGGACTAACAGGATATGTAATGTTTAGGAAAGATAGAATAGGAAGAAAGGGAGGTGGAGTTATTTTATATATTAAAGAATCTATCCAGGCTTATGAAATAAAATTAGAAAGAGAAGCAGATTGCGAAGAAGCTGTTTGGTGTAACATAGTTACAGGAAACTCAACGTTAACAGTTGGGTTAGTTTATCGAAGTCCAAACATAAGCATAGAAGAGAATGAAAAAATACAAAACGCTATAAGGGAAGTAAGCAAACGGAACTGTATTATTATGGGGGACTTTAACCATGGGCATATACAATGGAAATCTCTACAGAGTATGGGGAGTGAGGACCACAAGTTTTTAGTTTTAGTACAAGATAGTTTCCTTTCTCAACATGTGCTAGAACCAACCAGGGGAGAGAATGTGTTAGACTTAGTTTTGTCCTCACAGAAAGAATTAGTTGACAATGTCAAGATATGTGAGCCACTGGGGAGTAGTGATCACAACCAGATACATTTTACCATCAAAGTAAAATCAGAAAGGAATAGTAAAAAGCAGTATAGGAGAAATTTCCACAAAGGAAGGTATAAGGACATGAGGAAATATTTAGCAAAGATAGACTGGAATAACACACTGAAGAATAAGACAGCAACCGAATGCTGGAATATCTTAAATAGTGAAATTAAGTGCATAGTCGATAAATTTGTACCTTTCAAAAAACAAGGGAAACGGTCTAAAAAGAAACACTTATCGAAAGAAGCCATTAGAAAAATTAAGTATAAACAAATGATGTGGAAGTCATATAGATGTACTGGAAATGATGAAGACTACAACATTTATAAAGAAGCACTTAATCAAGCTACAGCTGAAATTAGAAATTCAAAGAGAAGCTATGAAAAAAAATTAGCTAGTAATATAAAACATGACAGTAAGAGTTTTTATGCGTATATTCGAAGCAAACAGAAAGTTCAGGATAAGGTCGGTCCTCTAGAAGATAGTGCTGGAAATACAATATCAGAGGGATTCTTAATGGCAGAAGACCTGAATGAGTATTTTAGTTCAGTGTTTACCAGGGAAGATATTAGTTCACTGCCAGTACCAGAGGCTAAGTTCAAGGGGGCAGATTCAGACTATTTAGGACAGTTAGTTGTAACCTCGGAAATGGTAGCTAAGAAAATAAGGGCTATGAAGGATAATAAATCACCTGGAGTGGACGGGATTCCGCCCAAACTACTATTGGAAATTGTAGAACAAATTAGCGTACCGCTTGCAACAGTTTTCAATTTGTCATTAGAAGAGGGAGTGGTTCCTTTAGAATGGAAAGAGGCAAACATTATACCGTTATTTAAAAAAGGTTCGAGAAACAAGTCAGAGAACTATAGACCAGTGAATTTAACATCAGTGATTTGCAAATTATTAGAAAGACTAATTAAAGATCACATGGTGGATTTTCTTGTTAAACATAACTTGATAAACCCATCTCAACATGGGTTTTAAAAGCGAGGTCATGCTTAACAAATATGTTATGTTTTTTGGAAGACATCACTAGGTGGGTAGATGAGGGATCACCAGTAGATATCATCTATTTAGATTTTCAAAAAGCTTTCGACAAAGTACCACATCAAAGATTACTCCTTAAGCTAAAGGCCCATGGCATAGGAAATGGTATAATAAACTGGATAGAAAAATGGCTGAATGACAGAAGACAACGTGTAGTAGTTGATGGGGAGGCTTCAAACTGGAAATCGGTATTGAGTGGGGTACCACAGGGATCAGTACTAGGACTATATTATTCTTAATATATATCAACGATTTGGACGATGATATAACAAGCAAGGTGTTAAAATTTGCGGATGATACAAAAGTGTTTAGAAGGATTAAAAGTGATGGAGACAGACAGCATTTACAAGATGATCTTGATAGGTTGATCAAATGGTCTGAAAAGTGGCAAATGCTGTTCAATTTTGGGAAATGTAAATGCCTCCACACAGGTCATGGGAATGAAGAGGTAAAATATAAAATGGGGGGTACTGTTCTAAGTACTACTGTAAAAGAAAAGGACTTGGGGTTAACCATTAGTGCTGATATGAAGGTTTCAGAGCAGTGCGGAATTGCAGCGTCAAAGGGAAATCAAATCCTTGGATTAATTAGGCGAAATATAGCGTATAAGAAAAAAGAATTAATAGTACCGCTGTACAAAACAATAGTGAGGCCTCATTTAGAATATTGTATACAAGCATGGAGGCCATATCGCAAGAAGGACATAGATATGCTAGAAAGAGTACAGAGGAGAGCGACTAAAATGATACCAAATCTGAGGGATCTTAGTTACGAAATACGCCTAAAAGAATGTGGTTTAACAACATTAGAGACCAGGAGATTGAGAGGAGATCACATAGAAGTGTTTAAAATATTGAATGGTTATGAAAATATTGATAGAAACATTTTTTTCTCAGTTAAGAAAAATTGAAGGACCAGAGGACATGAAGCTACATTAGTAAAGGAGCAGTGTAGATTAGATATAAGAAAGTTCTCATTCTCACAAAGGACTGTAAATGAATGGAACAGATTATCTCCTGATTGTGTTGGTGCTAGTAGCGTGAATATGTTTAAAAATAAAATCGACACACACCTTAAAAAGGCGGGATACATGTAGATAAAAAGTATTGGACTCTCGATAAGCCAAAATGCTTCCTTGTCCACCTGCCATCCAGAGTAATTTTCTGGATGGCAATCTTGTTAAATCTTGTTAAATTGTCGATTCGCACCGCTTCATCAGGGTTCTAACGACTCTTAATTTCCGGTGTTAGGGGTGGTGGGACGCAAAGTTCAGGTATTGGTCGGTGTGTGTCTTCTTCCTACACACTGTGAACACATCACATGTACTGAAGGAGTTGATGTGCTACGCTGACGAAAGACTCTAGAACAACAAGGTAAAATCTCGTATTGGATATGTCAAAGAGAAATCGTTTGATTACAAATTAACTATCCCGAAGAATGTTCACCAATCTGATACCTCATTTTTCCAATATCTTTCTATGTCTACCATTGTCTGTGCAATGAGGTAAACAATAGATTTTATGTCACCGCACTCTTTACATTGAAAGCGACTTTTGAAGTAAATACTCAATACATCCGTAATCGAAGGTGTGCCCGTGAGATTATAAATTACCAACTGCTCGTTCGTATTTGACGCGTTTGTGAAAAAATATACAAAAACGTTTGCAAAGGAAGACATTAAAAACTAGCGACATAGTTGAATAACAAAATGGTCACGTCCATCGCAAAGTTTCACGCAGCAACGTAAGATTTACATAGAGGAGAGTGTGCCACAACACATTTGTAAACCTACACTTTTACAGACTATCTCTTACGTAGGTTACACAAAAAAGTAAGTTCTTATATAGCGCAGTATCCAGACTTCGTGACTGCTCAAAGCACTTTACACTTTTCTCCCTGGCAGGCGTGTTCAATCGAACACCATCTCGACTTCTCCAGGAGGCATTCAGCCACGCTGCAAATAATGCGCGAAGAGTATTCTTACAAAAATATCCACCACCGATTATAGCCAGGTACTCATTCATACAGCTGAGTGAGCAACGTAGAGTAAAATAACTTGCCCAAGGTTCGACATCGCCGCACAGGATTTGAACCCGGCTTCTCTCAGTCGTGAGTCCGAAGCTCTAGCCGCTGTGCTACTGCGCTACACATTAATTCAAATTTGAAATCTTGCATCGCCGGACCCTTGCATTAATGATGACGTTTTCGCGTCCTGATCATTATAATGAATACGACATAATCATTTAATGAAGAAGACATCATCATTTAATGAAGCAAAAAATGTAGCTCATTATTTTACTAACTCATCCAGCGTGGTAATGACAGCCCATTCCTAAATCATAACCAACACAGGGCCGTAGTCTGGGGGTTCGGAGAGTTCACCCGAACCCCACTTTTAACGACCCACGTTTTTGAAAGGAACTACCCGTCAAATATGTTTTTTTAATAGTAAACGTTAGATTGTAAACACATCCATAGATCAGCTGTATGAAACGCCCGATGGGTGGTGTTTTCAAAAAACAATACAGCGACCTAACAATGAATCGTGATAGTCGATGTCGCGATGCAATACAAGAGATTATAAATTTAACTATCGACAGTCATCGCCGAGAACACAATGGACTATCGACAGTAAGGATTGTTGGCCAAACGTATCAGCATATTTACTTGTTTTGGTGTAATACAGATGTAATACAGATGTGATTTTTCAACTTTATTACGTAATATCTACTTGTTTACCGACCCAACGTCAACAATAATTTGTCGATGAAAACATTATCAATCAAGTATTGCCATTGTGAAACAACTGACTCCAAATCCAAGCATGACGTCACCCGCCAATTTTTGCTTGGTTCAGTTGTAGTCGAACTGACATCAAATAAAATAATAGCATGTTTAGCTTCCGTGAGACTATCGCGATAGTATCGCAACAGGCATAGTACTTACAGCTATCGCGATACTATTGCGATAGAAAAACTATCAAAGACAGCCACCCCTAAGGTAATGCCTGTATAGAATCTTGACTTTAGTGGCCAGAGAATTGGCGTGAACTATGAAGGAGGGGGACTGCGACATAAACATGTATCTGGACTATTTACGATGCTGTATTTTGCAGTACTCATTCATTGATCAACCATGTAAAGTATTCTTGTAAACTAAACATATCAATTAGTAAATGTAGATTATTTCTTTTAATAGGTGTGTACGTTCACCTACCCAGAATTAGCCAGAGTAGTAATTTGTAACACGAAGTCAGCTAGACTGGACGTAGAAACATGGGAAATCGTTCAAACGGTATTGCGGTAAACTTAGCCTGCCTTGGCAGTATTGCAAATAAAGCATGTTTTGAAACGAGATGTATTGTTTACCATTTGGATATGTTTCGGGGTAGTATCTTATAGATTGCAAACGTTGTTACGTGTTTACTAAACACACTTTGGTAGTATATCTTCAACATAGTTATTATATTCTTCACAACATTATATTAATTAATTAATGAAAAACTAGGAACAGACTCCCTCCTTTTAAATAAACATATTGATTCACTGATTGTGCTCTCGTTGATTACATCACTTGTGTGCATGTTAAGCCAATAATACACTGGCACTCTTTCGTCCAACCAACTTGACAAATAGTTTGTACCAAAACTCGTTACTCCGGAAAAATTCATTGGGGGCCAAAAGTATCCACATAAGCGATAATTATAATATACCAGCAAACACGTCCGTCACCTGATGGGATGCCTTGGAAGAAGTCGTGATAGTAATATTCAACAAATGTTAAAAACACACAGTATCGTTCACAAACAGCATCACACGCTCGCAGATACTCGGTGTTTGTTCGAAATGAAGAAGTTCACGTCCATCGTTAGACCCTGGTTGTGATAGTGTGTAGAATCATCAAATAATAATTATTCCTAGTGCTATACTGCTAGCGTATGGGTAGACATATGCATTTCTGTGTCAGCGTCTACTCCATATTACTAAGTCTATGAACCAAGGGCCATTTTCTCGAAGTAATTGCTGCGCTGTTCTAGCGATTGTTAGTTTACGTTTCATGTATTATGAGGAAATTACGTTTTACGGTCCGAACAACTGATCTACCCCATAGGTGAGAATCTTGACATATAGGGTATTTTCAAAAGATATAGGACTTACGTCCCATTCTAGGGGGTCGCAGATTAATCCCTGTTTGGCGCTCGATGTTTAAGCAGTAGAAGAGGAAAACGTTAACCTACCCGCATAGACACGCAAACTCAATAATAAGTAGATTTGAAATATTGGTGTAAAAAGAAAAAAGAGGAATCCAACATTTGATAAAAACCAGTCATTGCAACAGAAAGGGCAACATGCCAACTGTTGCGACACCTTTACAGAAGAAACGATACGTTTTTCATATTACATATAGTCTTCTTACACCTTACACACGCAAGCTCTATTATGAGTAGATTTGATATATTTGTGTAGAAAGAAAACAGAGGAATCCGACATTTGAGGAAAACCAAACACTGTAGCAGAAAGGGCAACATGCCAACTGTTTCGACACTTTTGCAGAGAAAGCTATACGTTTTTCATATTACATATAGTTTTCTTACACCTGCATGCCTATTTTTGTTTGTCACACTTTTGTTTGTTCGTAGAAAAACACTATGGAATTTTTTTTCTGTTATTCGCTTGCAGTTGTTCCGTAGTTTTTAATGACCAGAATTGAGAAGAAACGACATGTCGCCTTCTGGAACAGACTTCTAAATGTACGTTGGAAAGTGTGTTAGAAAAAACATTGCCATTTCACCAAATCCATCTGCTTTTTCTGGAGGTTCCTTGAGTTTGTTCTGCCTGAATAACAGTTCGACCCAAATAGTTCATATATAATTATGCAATGCCAACTTATATTTATTCACCCAAAATGTTTCTCACAATTTTGTCTAAGACATGATGGTATTAGACGTAATAATATCAGCATTATTGTCTCTGCGTCTACTCCATGTTGCCAATTCCCTGACGCAGGGACCGTTTTCCTGAAGTATTTGCCAAGCGCGCGTTAGTTAGGTGATTGTTAGGTTTCGTTTTATATATTACGCGTGTATTATGTTTTACGCTCCAAACAAATGATTCATCCCATAAAACGTCAGATTCTTGACATATATGAGGAGGTATTTTGAAAATATATAAGTCTTACGTCCTTTTCGTGGGGTCGTAATTTAATCCCTGAAAACGTTGGTTTATATCTGCCTGCCTGCCTGCCTGCCTGCCTGCCTGCCTGCCTGCCTGCCTGCCTGCCTGACTGCCTGCCTGCCTGCCTGCCTGCCTGCCTGCCTGCCTGCCTGCCTGTTTGTCTGCCTGCCTGCCTGTTTGTCTGCCTGCCTGTCTTCCTGCTGCCTGCCAGCCAGCCAGCCTGCCTGCCTGACATTGCCCTATCGTCACCCGCCACGCCGCATCCACCGCTATGTCAATCGTCTGCTATTCAACGTTGGACATTTTCTATCTTGGGTTATATATATCGCCATGCATTTGTTTATGCTACCTGGTAGGCCACATTTTTTAACTTTCAGCGATTAGAACTGGCTGCCAATGAGTAAGAAATAATTGAAAATCATCAGTGTTCAAAAAGTGGGGGAAACATGATTAAAGATGATTTATTTCTCGTAACATTTGATTTTAGTATGTATGTTTTCAATATAATCATTTACGGTATTGTAGTGTTTTACTTGTAACTTATTTTATCTTATATAGTTAGCTTCTCACCACATTTGGTTTATAATTGTATTAAACAATAGTTATGCAATAAAACATTTATGTATGTCCGTGACAGTGGACACGTTCACTTGCTAACGACGTGGCATCTTTGGACCCGTGCCAATGGCCACAACACGATAGTCACCTTCTGACTGCTATATAAAGAGAGGGCCTACGCCGGATTT
>JAHLWY010001628.1:0-17467 GCA_020002185.1 Paraescarpia echinospica
GAGCCTACCTAAGGAGTTCAAACTAAATACAGACCTCAGACATCAGGTATGCTGACAACACAACACTAATATGTACCATATTCGAGAAACTACAATTTGCAACTGAACCGCTTCAAGCAGCCTGTAACAACTGGGGTATGACAATCACTCTCTCCAATTGCAAATTAATCATCTCATCAGACAAGCATATCATCCTGGAAAATGAAGAACTCAAGATTGTGACAGTTCTGCTTCCTAGGCAGCACAGTACTTTTATGTTGACAGGCGATTAGCCTAAGCATCAGCAGCCTTTGGTAGATTCAGAAACAACATATTTTCAAACAAAAGAATGAAAGCCAGACTATATAGGACCCTCATATTGCCTACAGTAATCTATGGTGCCGAAACCTGGACACTACGATCGCAAGAGATGCAGTCTCTTGAAGTTTTTGAGATGCGTTGCCTGCGGGCTATCAGAGGTGTTACTAGGGCAGACAGATTATGAACTAGCCAGATCAGAGATGAGACATTCACCCCTTAATCCATCTCAGATGTCATGAGACATAGAAGACTCCGATGGTTTGGACACATCTGCCATTTGCCAAATGAAAACTTCATGAAAATAGCTTTGAGATTCCTGCTTTTAAGAGCAGAGCGATATGATCTAGACAGAACAAAATGGAGGGGTGTGACATCCATGAGGATAGCAATGGGTCAAATTTGCCTAGGCATTTAAGTCAAGTCACGTTAAAACCATTTAGTGTTTTTAAGACACGTACGTATCTATGAAAAACTTCAATGATTTAGGCATAAAAGAAACTACTTGATTATTATTAATTTGTTACAGAAACATCACAGCAAATCTTATGTAAACAATATAGCAAAACCGACATTAGTAACTAACAAAAATGATTTAAGTACAAATTAGTTGAAAACTTATTTTGCACAATGTGTCAAATCTGCCAATACATTTCAAACCAGTCACACTATCAGACATTCCTCAATGTGAATGGAAAGTTTTATCCCTTTGACCTTCCCTTTGGCAACAGGAACCTTCTTCTGCGTCTTTGGTGCAACAAGGTTTAGTTCTCCCGCAAACAACATAGCGACCTCGTCAGCGACCTTCGCCCCTATCCCAATCACCTTGTTCACATACTTGATCAGTTGCGACAGGCAGCAAGCCTGTGAAGGAAGAATTAGAAACGTAGAAATGTTGATACGACAGAATTAATATTTCAACAAACACGATAGAAGTACTGATGTCATTACATAAGATACAACATATTTCACTTAATCAGACCAATTCATATTAATAATCAACAAAGGAATATGACTGAATAGCCCTGTGATGTTTATAAACTTAATGTGTTGCATCTTCCTGTAGTGTGAGTTTCCGAACATGCCATCAATGTAGAAATTCTGAACACTGGCATCCTTTTCACAACATATTTTGGACATCAGGTAACCGTACAAATTTTTCACATAAAACAAATTTTTTCATGTAAACAAGATGATGATCGATTACATAACATTGTGATTGATTAACCAAACAGAAGCATGAAACAACAGAATTGATTAATCAGAACAGCCACAGTCACTAATCTTCACAACTACACACATACCCATTCCTGTACTTTGAGGTCGGCGCTCTGAACAAACATCGGTAGTTTCTCAAGGAGCAGCTCCGTGGTTTTTGTGACAGTCTGTAGGTCATCCTGAGCCTCATCCGTGATGAGGATGCGGGCGTACAGCTTGATGGCATTGTGTACGTAGATGCTCTGGATGTGGCCCGGCAGCTAAATCACCTTCGCTCGCAGCATCAACTCTAAAGTGTTCTGGGGGTCACTCAGGTGTCTGTGGGAAGATGGCGTAGTTGTAATGACATCGTGAGATGTCAAATTTCAATTAAAAACTACTCATATCTTAAGGAAATGTCCAGTGTTTTACAAGACGAACCTTGTTTTATAGTCACCTCGGTAATACACTCACCTCACAATTAGGTCACCCTAGAAAAGTCCCAAATGATTTCCACATACAGTAAAGTATAGGAAATTAGTTCCACTAATATGTTCACCTTGCTATCCAGGTCACTATGTCCAGTCCCAAGGATGACCTTAATAGTGAGGTTGCCCTGTACATCTACATGAAAAAAAGGCACATGCGATATAATTATCAATTTGAATGATGGTAATCAAATAATTTTTGAAATAGGACAGGTGTTTTTCCTTACTTGCTTTTCTATAGGCGGCTATAGGCGGCTATAGGTCGACTTAATTATTCTCTGGACCATGATAACTGATGTAGTCCTATAAAATCACAACCATTTTTATTAGCGTGAAAAGTTCACAGAAAGAGGATACCATCTCAAAATCACTGTCACTTTATTCACCGTCCTTGAACCAAGAAGTAAACCAGTGATCTATCCCGATATGTGGGAAATATATATTCAGGTTTTTACTAGTATCTGTCTCTATCAGTAGCAGCGAGGACGTCAAGGCATAGTTATGCATGTACTCACTGAGAACTCTCCACAGATCCAGACTGCCGCATGCAGCACTTCACAGATGCCGTTCCTCTGCGTTGTCCGTCAATGCGTGCGCATTCTCCAACAACACAGCCTGTGCACAAACACAACATGCACGCATGCCATCATCTTCATCATGACAGCGACATATTGTCCTGTCATATTGATGATGACGATTCATATATCGCTAGTCTTTGTACACATACAATTTGATTCTGTCAATGTACTCACGATAGGATTTAAATATTCTGAATCATTCTCTGGCATTCTCAGTACAGCAGTGCATCAACTTGTTTCCATTTCTAGGATTTTCAATATGTCATGTCCAACTTACCACTCGAAGTTGGTGATGTAGTGGTAGTTTGATTGGCTGCAGTTTTCACTGATCTTGGCGAGAAGTTTGTCGCGGTAGTGAGAGCCCTCTGCCTTATCCATGTGCATCATCAATATCTTCATGATCTCCATCAAGTTCTTCTTCGATACCTGCCACAGCAAACTGGCGACTACAACTTTATATCTCGCAATAAAACTAAGTTTTCCATGCCTCTTGCCTCATTTGTTAATGTTTATTTATAGATTTTTCTCAATTGCAGAATACAAATATTGCCTGCAAAATTGTGCTTAATAAGCCCAAATCAGTGTTCACAATTTGAATGTTGCAGCAGAGAAATGTTGAAATTGTATTTATTATAAGCACAACATTCAAGTTGCCGCAGTTAGCACTTACTGCTTAGAAGTGGTTCATTCCAACATTCCTGACCAAATTGGGAAGAAGCACAACTTCCTGCTTGTAATTACTGGGAGAGAGCAGAACATGTCCTTTTATGGATTGTGTGTAAGACATGCGACAGAAAATATCAATGTTCCTTACACTGTGACTATATGACCTGCCACATGTGACATTCTCTGTAACTATGTGTGGAGATGACATTTTATTTATCTTCAAATCTATCAAAAAGTTGTGACAAATGCTACATTTTCTGCGTCACAAATAAATAATTATTCATTATAGTTATTCATTATTTATAAATAACAAGTTGCAAAATTGTGCGATAAAGATTGTTCACAAGTTGAGAACGAACCATGCCACAGAGAAGGTCAAGGGCACGCAGACGAATTGACTCATCCTTTTCATCGAGATACTGTAGAACCAGTTCCTTGTGGGCTTGGACGCTCTTTTGGCGGGACTTCAAGATCTTTGACATAGCCAACAAACCCAGGTACTTCACTGCAACACACAGCGTGAATGTCCAAGTACTTTACACAACACTAGCAGAGTTGCCCACCATTGCACGGGAAAAGGCAGCCAAAAATATATTACAGTGTTATGTAATCTGTCTCAGTTCCCTATAGTTATAATTTCTGTATAATTATCATCAGCAACAATAACAGTAATAGTCAATTAGTAATATACTAACCAGCCTTACAACCATGTTGCATTCACATACAGAACTGCAAAAATATGAAAACTTTTCAAAATAGTTGTGTATCTTGAGCAATACACTTGTAGATGGCATTATTATCTATCCAAAGACATAAAAAGTAACAATTTTGGGTCCCATTGGCAAAATTCGAAAAACTAAGTCTACAAACCATTCCAGTGGGCCCATTAGTATGGCAACACAATATCTACCTCAAACATGTGAAACTGACGGAGATTTAACAAGATTTAACAAGATTGCCATCCAGAGAATTAACTCTAGATGGCAGGTGGACAAGGAAGCCCTTTGGCTTATCGAGAGTCCAACCCTTTTATGTACATATATCCAGCCCTTCTGAGGTATGTGTCGATTTTATTTTTAAACATATTCACACTACTAGCACCCACACAATCATCAGATAATCTGTTCCATTCATTCACAGTCCTTTGTGAAAATGAGAACTTTCTCACGTCTAATCTACACTGCTCCTTTACTAATGTAACTTCATGTCCTCTAGTCTTTCTCTTTCTTAACTGAAAAAAACATATTTCTATCAATATTTTCATAACCATTCAATATTTTAAACACTTCTATCTGATCTCCTCTCAATCTCCTGGTCTCTAGTGTTATTAAACCACATTCTTTTTAAGCACGTTTTCATAATAAGATCCCTCAGTTTTGTATCATTTTAGTCGCTCTCCTCTGTACTCTTTCTAGCTTTATATCTATGTCCTTCTTGCATTATGGCCTCCACGCTTGTATACAATATTCTAAATGAGGCCTAACTATTGTTTTGTACAATACGTTATTAGTTCTTTTTCTTTGTATATATTTCACGCCTAATCAATCCAAGGATTTGATTTCCCTTTGGCTTTGCACAATTCCACACTGCTCTAAGTATTCATGAAAATAAGCACTAATTGTCAGCCTAAGTCTTTTTACTAACTTTTACAGTAGTACTTGAGTACAGTTCCCCATTGTATATTCTGCATATTCGTTCCCACATGTCACCAATGTGGAGGCATTTTACATTTCCCAAATTGAACAACATTTGCCACTTTTTAGACCATTTGATCAACCTGTCAAGATCATCTTATAAATGCTGTCTATCTCCATCACTTTTAATCCTTCTAAACACTTTTGTATCATCTGCAAATTTCAACACCTTGCTAGCTATATCATCGTCCAAATCGTTTATATATATTAAGAATAATATAGGTCCCAGTACTGATCCCTGTGGAACCCCACTCCAAACTGATTTCCAGTTTGAAGCCTCCCCATCAACAACTACCCGTTGTCTTCTGTCAATCAGCCATTTTTCTATCCAGTTAATTATACCATTTCCTATGCCATGGGCTTTTAGTTTTAGCAGTAATCTCTGATGTGGCACTTTGTCGAAAGCTTTTTGAAAATCTAAGTAGATGATATCTACTGGTGATCCATCATCTACCCACTTAGTGATATCTTCCAAAAACCATAACATATTTGTTAAGCATGACCTCGCTTTTAGAAACCCATGTTGAGATGAGTTTATCAAGTTATGTTTAACAAGAAAATCCACCATGTGATCTTTAATTAGTCTTTCTAATAATTTACAAATCACCGATGTTAAACTAAATGGTCTATAATTATATGACTTGTTTCTCGAACCTTTTTTGAATAACGGTATAATGTTTGCTTCTTTTCCGATTTCTAGGAACCACTCCTCTTCTAATGACAAGTTGAAAACTGTTACCAGAAAGCCCGGTATGCTAATTTGTTCTACAATTTCCACCTGAAGTAGTTTGGTGGAACCACCATCCACTCCACGTGATTTACTATCCTTCATAGCCCTAATTTTCTTAGCTACCATTTCTGGGGTTACAATTAGCTGTCTTAAATAGTCTGATTCTGCCCCCTTGAACTTAGCCTCTGGTACTGGCAGTGAACTAGTGTCTTCTCTGGTAAACACTGAACTAAAATATTCATTTAGGTCTTCAGCCATTAAGAATCCTTCTGATATTATATTTCCAGCACTATCTTCTAGAGGACCGACCTTATCCTGAACTTTCTGTTTGCTTCGAACATACGCATAAAAACTCTTGCTGTCATGTTTTATATTACAAGCTAATTTATGTTCATAGCTTCTCTTTGAATTTCTAATTTCAGCTGTAGCTTGGTTTAGTGCTTCTTTATAAATGTTGTAGTCTTCGTCATTGCCAGTACGTCTATAAGACTTCCACATCATTTGTTTATACTTAATTTTTCTAATGGCTTCTTTCGATAAGTATTTCTTTCTGGTCCGTTTCCCTTGTTTTTTGAAGGGAACAAATTTATCTGCGATGCACTCTATTTCATTCTTTAAGATATTCCAGCATTCTGTTGCTGTCTTATTCTTCAGTGTATTATTCCAGTCTATCTTTGCTAAATATTTCCTCATTTCTTTATATCTTCCTTTGTGGAAATTTCTCCTGAATTGCTTTTTATTATTTCGTTCTGATTTTACTTTGATGGTAAAATGTATCTGGTTGTGATCACTACTTCCCAGAGGCTCACATAATTTAACGTTGTCAACTAATTCATTCTGTGAGGACAAAACTAAGTCTAACACATTCTCTCCCCTGGTTGGTTCTAGCACATGTTGAGAAAGGAAACTATCTTGTACTAAAACTAAAAACTTGTGGTCCTCACTACCCATGCTCTGTAGAGATTTCCATTTTATATGCCCATGGTTAAAATCCCCCATAATAACACAGTCCCGTTTGCTCACTTCCCTTATAGCATTTTGTATTTTTTCATTCTCTTCTATGCTTATGTTTGGACTTCGATAAACCCAATCCAACGCCGTTAGCGTTGAGTTTTCCCTGTAACTATGTTACGCAAGCAACCTCGCCGCAATCTGCTTCTCTGTCTAATTTTATTTCTTTAAGCTGAATAAAATTCTTTGTATGCAAATAACCATGCGCTGGCTTTCCGCATTCAAATAACTTTCAAACATTACATATCCATAATCGGTCCAATTCGGTGGGATATAAATTCGGATTGCTTATGATTAGGTTATACCTATTATGTGAGGGTCAATATCTTCTACCATAACGTTTAGTTCATTTCTTTTGTTTACTATACTCCTTGCATTTAAACAAACACATTTATATCCAGCTTCAGAACAGTTTTTCCAGACTGTTCTTTGCTGAATTATTTTTGCTGTCTTTATCTATGCCTCCAGTTTCAGGCTTCTCTGCGAGTCCCCCCTGCGAATTTAGTTTAAATAGATGCAACCTGTCCCACTGTCAACAGATCTCAGCAGATTCTCTGAGAATACTGCTGCCCCCTTTCCACTTAGATGGAGGCCATCTCTCATGTACATATCTTCTCTCCCAACAAAGTACCCCCATAAATCTATGAATCCCACGCCCTCTTCCTCACACATCTGCTCAACTAGTGCGTTGATCGCCATCCTCTTACAGTTTCTGTATCTTGCCCCCCTTCCTCCCATTACTGGCAAAATTCCTGAGAGAATAACCTGTTCCACTCTTGTCTTCTTTGCTTCCTCACTAGGTGTCTGTACTTCTGAACTATACCAGTTGTTCCCTCCTTGTCTGCATTGTTTGTCCCAACGTGTACTAGTATAGACCTTCCCTTGCCATGCCCCAATACCTTCTCTACCCTTTCGGTCACATGCTCTATCCTAGCCCCCGGTAGACATACAACAACGTCCTTCCCCTCGCATATAGTCTTGTCTGTTTTTCTCAGAATTGAATCGCCCATAAACACTCTTTTCTTTGCCCCCTCAATCACTGCCTCGGAGTAGCTCCTCCGGTTTGCATATGTCTGGTTGTTGTCTTTTCCTCTTGTCGTCTTCTCTCCTGTCACATTCTCTTCCATTCCCTTCTTTCCTGTCGCGTTTTCTCTTGTCCCCTTTCCTCCTGTCATCTTCTCTTCTAGCACATTTACTCTCTTTCATCCCTTCTTCTTTCCTCCCATCACATTTTCTTCTCTCCTCTCCCGTCCCTTTTCCCCGGCTACCTCCTTCACTACGGTCACTTTCTCCCCTGTCACCTTCACGCCTGTCATATTTTCTGTTTTTTGCTGAACACTCTGTCTTCTTCCATCAGTCTTCTGTCTCACAGTCTTACCAACCGCCTCTGTGGTATCTACCTCTTCACCACCTGTATCGCTGTCGTGTCTCTCCTCGTTCTCTACAGTCTGACTACCTGCTGATCTATCCCCACTGGCCCGTCTTCTTTTCCTCTGCCGAACACTTTTCCTCCGTCCCTCTGTTTTCTCAATGTCTTGTTCCTTCACACCGGTCACCTTCCTTCCTCTCAGTCTCCTTTCTTCAGTCTCCGTGTCACAACTCTGCTCCTTCTGTGTTGTAGAATTCTCAACTCTCTCCGCGTCATCCCTCTCTGCTCCATCTATTTCTATGTTGAGTCTCGCCTCCATCTCCTTCACTATATCCGTCAACTTACACACCTCCTTCATCAGACATTCCACCCTCAAACACCCCATACACCGAAAGGTGAATCCGTCATCTTTGGTCTCTGCCCATGATTTTGGACAGCCAGACAACGCAAAATCCACCCAGCTCTGGCAGTCGTTGCAAACTAGGTGTCGTTTTGCCCTGAGTTGCCGCTTGCAAGGTGCCATATCAGAATTTATTTATGTTCAAAGTAGTTTTTATGTAGTCTTTGAAAAGACTTTTCTGTGTACAATTTACACCAGATTGTTTAGGTTATAGTTAGTTATATTTGTTAACACACAGTGACACACCGTGCCTTACCTAGTTACGATGTCGATGACAATGTATTCAAGTTAGGCTTAGATACAAGGTAGTCTTTACAAAGACTGTTTCCTGTGTACTATTATACACTTTAAAAGATTGTTATTTCAGGTTTTAATTACTCATCTAACTACACCGAGTATCTCAAATAACGCTATTCTATTGTCGTTCACGATACGCTAACTTCGCCAGTGACCTACTTTGTAAACAACGTTCCGATTACATTAACGTCCCCAATTATCGCTCGCAAATCGCCTATCTGTATCTGTATCTGTATTTTGACTGGCAAAATGTCCTATGGACACATCACGCCAGTGCGCATGGTGGCTCTTATGGATTAATTTTTTACATGTTGGGCTAGGCTAATCTGGAATGAATTCAGTGACGTACTTGATACAATGCTTGGAGGTAGAGAATTCCACTCTTTTATTGTGACTGGGAAAAAGCTGTTTCCAAATATGTTTGTCGAGTGCCTGATTTGTACTAACTGTTTATTATGTTTACGTGAGCATCTGGTGTTGCGTTTGGTGTATTGATCTAGTGGGATATCTATGAGGTTATGTTCCATTTTATATAATATGCTAAGTCTTTGGGTTTTTCTTCGTGATTGGAGGGTGTCCCACTGGAGATCTTTAAGGAGTTGTGTTACCGTTCCAGGATCTCTAGAATAGTTGTTCTTACAAAATCTGGCGGCTTGTCTCTGGGTTCTTTCTATGAGTTTGATATTTCTTAGGCAATGTGGATCCCATGATGCTGACGCATATTCAAGTATGGGGCGGACAAGGGTTGTGTAGGCTATGGACTTGATTTGGGTTGGGCATTTATTTAAATTTCTTCTAATCATTCCCAATGTCTGTTGTGCTTTTTTTGTGACCGAGTTGCTTTGTATTGTCCAATTTAATGTATTTGATATATGTATGCCAAGATAACAGTGTGATTCAACAGATTTAAGTTGTTGTCCGCAGAATGTGTAGAGATTTGGTGTCGGTTTTCTTGAGGCTATTGTCATTGTATAACATTTAGTGGGGTTGAATTTCATAAGCCACGTGTGTTGCCATTTCTCAAGTTTGAGCAGATCGTTTTGGAGGACAGATGTGTCTTGGTCAGTTTTAATCGGTGAATATAACAGGCAGTCGTCTGCAAAAGGCGAACAGTTGAGGAAAGATTGTCTGGCAGGTCATTTATGTAAAGTAGGAAAAGTAGGGGCCCCAGTACTGTGCCCTGTGGTACCCCAGAAATGACTTGAGTTGATGTTGACTTAGATCCATTTATAATGACCTGTTGAGTTCTTCCTGTAAGGAAGCTATTTATCCATGATGATATTGGGCCTGTGATGCCATAGTGTTTGAGTTTGTGGATTAATCTTTTATGTGGAACTTTATCGAATGCTTTGGTGAAGTCAAGGATGGCCATGTCTACAGATTTCTTCTCATCAAGTGATTTGCTTATGTCATGGATTGTTTGAATTAATTGTGTTTCAGTTGATCTCTTGGCACGGAAGCCATGTTGGTGGTCAGTTAGAATGTGGTGCTGTTCAAGATGTTTCATAATGTGACTATGTATGATGTGTTCAAGAAGTTTAGAAACCACAGGTGTTAAGGATATTGGTCTGTAGTTAGATGTTTCTGCTCTACTTCCTTTCTTAAAAATTGCTGTTACATTGGCTTCTTTCCAGGTATTGGGGACTTGTCCAGAGTCAACAGATGATTGGAAAATGTCATGTATTACTGGTGCTAGATGAGAGGCATATCTGTTTAAGAACCATGGTGGAATGCCATCTGGTCCTTGCGATTTAGAAATGTTAATTTTGGAAAGTTGATCAAGTACTCCTTTAAGTGTAATTGTTAGTTTGGGGATTTCTCCATGTGGACTTCTGGCCATATCTGGTAGGGTGGAATTTCCTTCGTGTGTGAAGACACTTTGGAACTGATTGTTTAAGGCTTCTGCTTTATGTTTGTCGTCGCTAATGATGTTACCAGCAATGTTAAGGTCCCCAATACCCTGGTTATCCTGTCTAAGTTTAGAAATGAAGCTCCAAAATGATTTAGGTTTCTCTGTTATTGTTGTTGTCAGGAATTGACTTATGTAGGATAGTCTAGCAGAACGAAGGTGTTTATGCATGTTTCTCCTGATGTCACAGAATTCTTTCCAGTCTTCTGGATTTCTAGTTCTTTTTGCTTTGTTATATAGCTGTTTCTTTATTTTGCACATTTTCTTTAAATCTTTATTGAACCAGGGAAGATTGTGTCTTGAAGTAGTAAGTCGGTGCGGTACATATTGGTTCATAATGTTGATGATTTTCGTGGAAACAAGATTCCACTTGTCATTGACAGTCATGTTTTGGTTTTGAGAGAAGTATTCATGTGTAAAGTTTTCAAGAGATTTCTGGATGTTAATATTGTCGGCTTTATTTCTAATGAAGACTTTACGTTTTGGACGATGTTTGCGTTTGGGCGAAATGTTTACATCAATAATGACTGTGCTATGGTCTGCTATTCCGTCTACTACATTTATCTTCTTTATTAAAAAGCCTACTTTTAATCTACCCTAGATTACTCCCTCTAGCTAACTTTTAACAAAAAATATTGCTTAATATATATCTATAATTACGTTATGTATCCTATACGCTCAATAATATCACTTATCTTGATCAAATATCCTTATATTTTCGCAAGTTTGCTGCACCAAATTCAAATCAATTCACCACCGGAAGTCCCCCAAATGCAAGATGTTATGCCATTTGAAAACGGATACATGTGATTGCCAAATGAGTGCTTTGCCAAAAGTTATCTCAATAATCATACTACCTGTACGGTTCTTATACAAAACATTTTATCTGCACTAAGTACACATAATCATCGTTGTATAATCGCAATGGTTATAACTTATAATTATCCTATATATTGGAATACGATTGAGTGATTGAAAATAGTGAAGGGATTTGAGTTGAAATTCCGAGAAGTGACTCGAATTGCGACTCGACATTTTCAGAGGTGACTCGAGACTCGACTCTAAATTCCTAGAGATGACTCGAGACTCGACTCGGACTCAATATTCAAATTAACTCGAGACTCGACTCGACTCGAGAGCTTGCGATGTGCCAACAAGTCTGCCGTTCTGGAGAGGATTTAGCTACGCTGCAACTAATGCGCGAATACTATTCATATACCAATATCTACCACTGTTTATAGCCAGATACTCATTCATACAGCTGAATGAACTAGAACAACGTAGAATGAACGAACTTACCTATATAAGTTTGAAACGGCAGTACATGATTTGAACCCGGGTTCTCACGATAGAGCATCCGATGCTTTAGTCACTGCGCCACTGCGCCACTGCGTCACTTCGCCACTGCGCTCCACGTGCATACAAATCTAGCAAGGTTAAACAAGGCCGAATTTAGAGTGGTTCCAAATGTCTCGACCAAAGTTATCAGTCCAATTCTTGTCGAAAACATACTGACCTTTATTTCAAAAGATCACGTTTGAAACACCACGGTTGTAAACGGGTGGAATGTTACGACTTAATAAAATACTGTAATGCCTTAGGAAATATGTAACTTAAAAAGTTACAAATATCCACCAATGTTCAAAACGATGTACTCTATCCCTGTCTATGAAGCTGTATCGACTATAATATAGTAGCTCATTTGCGCTAATTAATTATGCTAGTTAGTTTTTGTGAAACTATCGGATAAACTACTCTATTATTTTGAGCGGATCTGTCTAGACTAAGCGCGGAAATTGGCAGTTGTCCGTTTCTATACTAAACATACCAGTGACGGTTCCAGAGAGGGTAGCCTAGAAGGGGGCCCAAAAATCCTCCATTTGCACCCCTTGAGGCTTATCAAAAACATCCACTGGCGGCCGAAATAATTTCATATTGGTTGGATAGAGTGAGCCGAAGCTTCAGCACGACTCCCGCTGTCGCGCTCAGCTGTCGGATCATAACAATGGAAGAGGGGTGGGGGTGGTTGAGGGTAGGTGCTGTTGAAAATGTTTCGCCGCCATCCCGCCGTAACGCTGTCGCTGTCTCGGCTCGACTGATGACATCAGAAGACGGGGGGTGCTGTTCAACATTTTTTCGCGTCGACGTTCACAACGGGCACGTAACGGAGGAACATTCAAAAGGTCTAGGGGGACATGTGCCCCCTGGACTCGCCTATGTATGCGTTTCTTCACACATATTTCCCCAAGTTATTCGATCAAGTCAATTCTGTCGGCGAGTACAACAAAGGAATATTTTATTAATCCGGCTGTGCATATTATTTAAATCACACCATACGGGTGTCTAGGGGGGCCTGGGGGCACGTCCCCATAGACCTGTGGAATTGTGCGTGCCCCCCTGACCATTTTGTATAGGCTCCCGTGACCGTTCCCCCCTAGACCGTTATTAATGTGCCCCCGTGAATGAAGTTACGGCCGCAGCGACTTTTTTAGCGACTGGTTTATGTGGTCGTAGCAATTGAGGAGAATGTGTTAAGATATTTACAAGAAATCTATCGGAGAAAGATGGAGACGTCACAATTAATGCACTGTATAGTGCGAGGTTCATAAATCAGACTGATCCGTCGGTTGCGTGTTTCCGTTTGTCGATTCGTCTTTTTCGGGCTCAGTAACCCTTCTATTGGGACGACGCCTACTAATTGTGAGGACCGTGGTTCAATTCCTCGAGCAGCCGTTTTGAAGGACAATTTTGTCTACTCCACGTTGCCCTTCAGTTCATTCCGGTGTTCAATTTATTACCTAGCTTAAGAAGCAACGGTGTATAATGTATATATATATATATATATATATATACATACATATGTATGTATATGTATATATATATATACATACATATATATATATGTACATACATATATATATATGTATATATATATATATTATACATACATATACATACATATGTGTATATATATATATATGTATACATATATATACACATATATATACACACACATATTTATATACATACATATGTATATATATATATATGTATATATATATATATATATTATCCACCGTTGCTTCTTAAGCCACCGTTGCTTCTTAAGCAGTCAGTTCTCATCCAGGGGGCATCATCCAACTGTCAGCATCTGGACTTTGGGGTATCCCAGGGCTCTGTGCTGGGGCCTATACTTTTCTGTGTCTACACCCTACCGCTGGGGGATATCATGCGCCAATATTGAGTTTCACCTGTATGCAGATGACAGCCAACTGCTGCTCACCTTTAGCCCCACATCTTCCCAGTCAGCGCTTGACGCTATGGAGAGGTACATCGCCGAGGTCAGGATCTGGATGGCTTGCAGCTTCCTAAAACTGAATGACAACAAAACGGAGTTTGTTGTGGTTGGAACTAACGGACAGCTCGCCAAAGCAGCCGTTACAGACATCTCCATTGAGGAGAGCATCATCCCGGCAATATTGAAAGCGAGGAATATTGGTGCAATTATTGACTCAAACTGTGGACTGCAGGCACATGTAAACATGGTTTGTCAACTTACTACCATCTCCGGAGCATCGGGAAGATTCGAAAATATCTGGATATGAGTACGGCCCAGATAGCCATCCATGCCTTCGTCACATCAAAACTGGACTACTTGAATGGATTACCTCATGGCCTCCCCGCATGGCAGCTGGCCAAGTTACAACGAAAGCAAAACACAACCGCACGCATTGTTTCCCGTGTCGCTAGACGATCTCATATCACGCCAGTCCTTCGCTCATTACACTGGCTGTCTGTGAAGTATAGTGTGCAATTCAAATTGCTCACACTGACCTACAAGGCAATTCACGACGAAGGTCCATCCTACACTGCATAAAAGGGGAACTTCCGGTGGTGAATTAGTTTGAATTTGGTGCAGCAAACTTGCGAAAATATAAGGATATTTGATCAAGATAAGTGATATTATTGAGTGTATAGCATACATAACGTAATTATAGATATATATTAATCAATATTGTTTGTTAAAAGTTAGCTAGAGGGAGTAATCTAGGGTAGATTAAAAGTAGGCGATTTGCGATCGATAATTAGGGACGTTAATGTAATCGTTGTTTACAAAGTAGGTCACTGGCGAAGTTAACGTAACGTGAACAACAATAGAATAGCGTTATTTGAGATAATCGATGTAGTTAGATGAGTAATTAAAACCTGAAATAACAACCTTTTAAAATGTATATTAGTACACAGGAAACAGTCTTTGTAAAGACTACCTTGTATCTAAACCTAACTTGAATACATTGTCATCGACATCGTAACTAGGTAAGCCGTAAGGCACGGTGTGTAACTGTGTGTTAACAAATATAACTAACTATAACCTAAACAATCTGGTGTAAATTATACACAGAAAAGTCTTTTCAAAGAGTATATAAAAACTATTTTGAACATAAATAAATTCTGATATGGCACCTTGCAAGCGGCAACTCAGGGCAAAACGACACTTAGTTTGCAACGACTGCCAGAGCTGGGTGGATTTTGCGTTGTCTGGCTGTCCAAAATCATGGGCAGAGACCAAAGATGACGGATTCACCTTTCGGTGTATGGGGTGTTTGAGGGTGGAATGTCTGATGAAGGAGGTGTGTAAGTTGACGGATATAGTGAAAGAGATGGAGGTGAGACTCAACATAGAAATAGATGGAGCAGAGAGGGATGACGCGGAGAGAGTTGAGAATTCTACAATACAGAAGGAGCAGAGTTGTGACACGGAGACTGAAGAAAGGAGACTGAGAGGAGGGAAGGTGACCGGTGTGAAGGAACAAGAAATTGAGAAGACAGAGGGACGGAGGAAAAGTGTTCGGCAGAGGAAAAGAAAACGGGTCAGTGGGGATAGATCAACAGGTAGTCAGACTGTAGAGAACGAGGAGAGACGCGACAGCGATACAGGTGGTGAAGAGGTAGATACCACAGAGGCAGTTGGTAAGACTGTGAGACAGAAGACTGATGGAAGAAGACAGAGTGTTCAACAAAAAACAGAAAACATGACAGGCGTGAAGGTGACAGGAGAGAAAGTGACCGTACTGAAGGAGGTCCCCGGGGAAAAAGGGACGGGAGAGGAGAGAAGAAAATGTGATGGGAGGAAAGATGAAGGGACGAAAGGAAATGAAAGTAAATGTGCTATAAGAGAAGATGACAGGAGGAAAGGGGACAAGAGAAAACGCGACAGGAAAGAAGGGAATGGAAGAGAATGTGACAGGAGAGAAGACAACAAGAGGAAAAGACAACAACCAGACATATGAAAACCGGAGGAGCTACTCCGTGGCAGTGACTGAGGGGGCAAGGAGAAAAGAGAGAGTATTTATGGGCGATTCAATTCTGAGAAAAACAGACAAGACTATATGCGAGGGGAAGGACGTTGTTGTATGTCTACCGGGGGCTAGAATAGAGCATGTGACCGAAAGGGTAGAGAAGGTATTGGGGCATGGCAAGGGAGGGGATATACTAGTACATGTAGGGACAAACAATGCACACAAGGAGGGAACAACTGGGATAGTTCAGAAGTACAGACATCTAGTGAGGAAGCCAAAGAAGACAAGAGTGGAACAGGTTCTCTCAGGAATTTTGCCAGTAATGGGAGGAAGGGGGGAAACATACAGAAACTGTAAGAGGATGGCGATCAACGCACTAGTTAAGCAGACGTGTGAAGAAGAGGGCGTGGGATTCATAGATTTATGGGGGTACATTGTTGGGAGAGAAGATATGTACATGAGAGATGGACTCCATCTAAGTGGAAAGGGGGCAGAAGTGTTCTCAGAGAATCTGCTGCGATCTGCTGACAGTGGGACAGGTTGCATCTGTTTAAACTAAATTCGCAGGGGGGACTCGCAGAGAAGCCTGAAACTGGAGGCATACATAAAGACAGCAAAAATAATTCAGCAAAGAACAGTCTGGAAAACTGTTCTGAAGCTGGATATAAATGTGTTTGTTTAAATGCAAGGAGTATAGTAAACAAATGAAATGAACTAAACATTATGGTAGAAGATATTGACCCTCACATAATAGGTATAACCGAATCATGGGCAACCACCGATATATCAGATGCCGAATTGGTACTGATAGGATATGTAATATTGAGGAAGGATAGAATAGGAAGAAGGGGAGGTGGAGTTATTTTATATATTAAAGAATCTATCCAGGCTTATGAAATAAAATTATACAGAGAAGCAGATTGCGAAGAAGCTGTTTGGTATAACATAGTTACAGGAAACTCAACATTAACGGTTGGATTAGTTTATCGAAGTCCAAACATAAGCAGAGAAGAGAATAAAAAAATAAAAAACGCTATAAGGGAAGTGAGCAAACGGGACTGTGTTATTATGGAAATCTCTACAGAGTATGGGTAGTGAGGACCACAAGTTTTTAGTTTTAGTACAAGATAGTTTCCTTTCTCAACATGTGCTAGAACCAACCAGGGGAGAGAATGTGTTACACATAGTTTTGTCCTCACAGAATGAATTAGTTAACAATGTCAGGATATGTGAGCCACTGGGGAATAGTGATCACAACCAGATACATTTTACCAGCAAAGCAAAATCAGAAAGGAATAGTAAAAAGCAGTACAGGAGAAATTTCCACAAAGGAAAATATAAGGACATAAGGAAATATTTAGCAAAGATAGACTGGAATAACACACCGAAGAATAAGACAGCAACAGAATGCCGGAATATCTTAGAGTGAAATTGAATGCATCATCGTCAAATTTGTTCCCTTAAAAAACACGGGAAACGGTCCAAAAAGAAACACTTATCGAAAGAAGCCATTAGAAAAATTAAGTATAAA
>JAHLWY010001629.1:0-17456 GCA_020002185.1 Paraescarpia echinospica
TAGTGTTCCTCAAAGATCTATACAATGGCACCAACCTGGCCAACACAATTACTGACAGGAGGATAGTGTTCCTCAAAGATCTATGCAATGGCACCAACCTCGCCAACACAATTACTGTCAGGAGGATAGTGTTCCTCAACGGTCTATGCAATGACACCAACCTGGCCAACACAATTACTGTCAGGAGGATAGTGTTCCTCATCGATCTATGCAATGACACCAACCTGGCAAATACATTTACTGACATTAGGATAGTGTTCGTCAAAGATCTATGCAATGGTACCAACCTGGCCAACACAATTACTGACAGGAGAATAGTGTTCCTCAAAGATCTATGCAATGGCACCAACCTGGCCAACACAATTACTGAAAGGAGGATAGTGTTCCTTAAAGATCTGTGCAATGGTACCAATCTGGCCAACACAATTACTGACAGGAGGATAGTGTTCCTCAAAGATATATGCAATGGTATCAACCTGGCCAATACATTACTGATAGGAGGACAGTGTTCCTCAAAGATCTATGCAATGGTACCAACCTGGCCAACACAATTACTGACAGGAGGATAGTGTTCCTCAAAGATCTATGCAATGGCACCAACCTGGCCAACACAATTACTGACAGGAGGATAGTGTTGCTCAAAGATCTATGCATTGGCACCAACCTGGTCAACACAATTACTGACAGGAGGATAGTGTTCTTCAAAGATCTATGCAATGGCACCAACCTGGCCAACACAATTACTGACAGGAGGATAGTGTTCCTCAAAGATCTATGCAATGGCACCAACCTGGCCATCACAATTACTGACAGGAGGATAGTGTTCCTCAAAGATATATGCAATGGCACCAACCTGGCCATCACAATTACTGACAGGAGGATAGTATTCCTCAAAGATCTATGCAATGGCACCAACCTGGCCAACACAATTACTGACAGGAGGATAGTGTTCCTCAAAGATCTATACAATGGCACCAACCTGGCCAACACAATTACTGACAGGAGGAGAGTGTTCCTCAAAGATCGATGCAATGGCACCAACCTGGCCAACACAATTACTGTCAGGAGGATAGTGTTCCTCAACGGTCTATGCAATGACACCAACCTGGCCAACACAATTACTGTCAGGAGGATAGTGTTCCTCAAAGATCTATGCAATGGCACCAACCTGGCAAATACATTTACTGACATTATGATAGTGTTCCTCAAAGATCTATGCAATGGCACCAACCTGGCAAATACATTTACTGACATTAGCATAGTGTTCCTCAAAGATCTATGCAATGGTACCAACCTGGCCAACACAATTACTGACAGGAGGATAGTGTTCCTCAAAGATCTATGCAATGGTACCAACCTGGCCAATACATTTACTGACAGGAGGATAGTGTTCCTCAAAGATCTATGCAATGGTACCAACCTAGCCAACACAATTACTGACAGGAGAATAGTGTTCCTCAAAGATCTATGCAATGGCACCAACCTGGCCAACACGTCTACTGACATTAGGATAGTGTTCGTCAAAGATCTATGCAATGGTACCAACTTGGCCAACACAATTACTGATAGGAGGGTAGTGTTCCTCAAAGATCTATTCAATGGCACCAACCTGGCCAACACAATTACTGACAGGAGGATAGTGTTCCTCAAAGATCTATGCAATGGCACACACCTGGCCAACACATTTACTGACAGGAGGATAGTGTTCCTCAAAGATCTACGCAATGGTACCAACCTGGCCAACACAATTACTGACAGGAGGATAGTGTTCCTCAAAGATCGATGCAATGGCACCAACCTGGCCAACACAGTTACTGACATGAGAATAGTGTTCCTCAAAGATCTATGCAATGGCACCAACCTGGCCAATACAATTACTGACAGGAGGATAGTGTTCCTCAAAGATCTATGCAATGGCACCAACCTGGCCAACACAATTACTGTCAGGAGGATAGTGTTCCTCAACGGTCTATGCAATGACACCAACCTGGCCAACACAATTACTGTCAGGAGGATAGTGTTCCTCAAAGATCTATGCAATGACACCAACCTGGCAAATACATTTACTGACATTAGGATAGTGTTCGTCAAAGATCTATGCAATGGTACCAACCTGGCCAACACAATTACTGACAGGAGAATAGTGTTCCTCAAATATCTATGCAATGGCACCATCCTGGCCAACACAATTACTGACAGGAGAATAGGGTCCCTCAAAGATCTATGCAATGGTACCAACCTGGCCAACACAGTTACTGACAGGAGGATAGTGTTCCTTAAAGATCTATGCAATGGCACCAACCTGGCCAACACAATTACTGACAGAAGGATAGTGTTGCTCAAAGATCTATGCATTGGCACCAACCTGGTCAACACAATTACTGACAGGAGGATAGTGTTCCTCAAAGATCTATGCAATGGCACCAACCTGGCCATCACAATTACTGACAGGAGGATAGTGTTCCCCAAAGATATATGCAATGGCAACTTCAACCTGCAATCACAATTACTGACAGGAGGATAGTATCCTCGAAAGATCTATGCAATGCATAACACCAACCTGGTCAACACAATTACTGACAGGAGAATAGTGTTCCCAAAGATCTATGCAATGGTACCAACCTGGCCAACACAAATTACCGACAGGAGGATAGTGTTCCCAAAGATCTATGCAATGGCACCAACCTTACAACACAATTACTGACAGAAGGCTGATAGTGTTGCTCAAAGATTCATGCATTGGCACCAACCCGTCAACACAATTACTGACAGGAGGATAGTGTTCCTCAAAGATCTATGCAATGGCACCAACCTGGCCAACACAATTACTGACAGGAGGATAGTACCTCAAAGATCTATGCAATGGCACCAACCTGGCCATCACAATTACTGACAGGAGGATATTGTTCCTCAAAGATATATGCAATGGCACCAACCTGGCAATCACAATTACTGACAGGAGGATAGTATTCCTCAAAGATCTATGCAATGGCACCAACCTGGCCAACACAATTATTGACAGGAGGATAGTGTTCCTCAAAGATCTGTGCAATGGCACCAACCTGGCCAACACAATTACTGACAGGAGGATAGTTTTCCTCAAAGATCTATACAATGGCACCAACCTGGCCAACACAATTACTGACATTAGGATAGTGTTCGTCAAAGATCTATGCAATGGTACCAACCTGGCCAACACAATTACTGACAGGAGAATAGTGTTCCTCAAATATCTATGCAATGGCACCAACCTGGCCAACACAATTATTGAAAGGAGGATAGTGTTCCTTAAAGATCTATGCAATGGTAACTAACTGGCCAAAACAATTACTGACAGGAGGATAGTGTTCCTCAAAGATACATGCAATGGTATCAACCTGGCCAACACATTACTGATAGGAGGACAGTGTTCCTCAAAGATCTATGCAATGGTACCAACCTGGCCAACACAATTACTGACAGGAGGATAGTGTTCCTCAAAGATCTATGCAATGGCACCAACCTGGCCAACACAATTACTGACAGGAGGATAGTGTTGCTCAAAGATCTATGCATTGGCACCAACCTGGTCAACACAATTACTGACAGGAGGATAGTGTTCTTCAAAGATCTATGCAATGGCACCAACCTGGCCAAAACAATTACTGACAGGAGGATAGTGTTCCTCAAAGATCTATGCAATGGCACCAACCTGGCCATCACAATTACTGACAGGAGGATAGTGTTCCTCAAAGATATATGCAATGGCACCAACCTGGCCATCACAATTACTGACAGGAGGATAGTATTCCTCAAAGATCTATGCAATGGCACCAACCTGGCCAAAACAATTACTGACAGGAGGATAGTGTTCCTCAAAGATCTATACAATGGCACCAACCTGGCCAACACAATTACTGACAGGAGGATAGTGTTCCTCAAAGATCGATGCAATGGCACCAACCTGGCCAACACAATTACTGTCAGGAGGATAGTGTTCCTCAACGATCTATGCAATGACACCAACCTGGCCAACACAATTACTGTCAGGAGGATAGTGTTCCTCAAAGATCTATGCAATGGCACCAACCTGGCAAATACATTTACTGACATTAGGATAGTGTTCCTCAAAGATCTATGCAATGGCACCAACCTGGCAAATACATTTACTGACATTAGGATAGTGTTCCTCAAAGATCTATGCAATGGTACCAACCTGGCCAACACAATTACTGACAGGAGGATAGTGTTCCTCAAAGATCTATGCAATGGTACCAACCTGGCCAATACATTTACTGACAGGAGGATAGTGTTCCTCAAAGATCTGTGCAATGGTACCAACCTAGCCAACACAATTACTGACAGGAGAATAGTGTTCCTCAAAGATCTATGCAATGGCACCAACCTGGCCAACACGTTTACTGACATTAGGATAGTGTTCGTCAAAGATCTATGCAATGGTACCAACTTGGCCAACACAATTACTGATAGGAGGGTAGTGTTCCTCAAAGATCTATACAATGGCACCAACCTGGCCAACACAATTACTGACAGGAGGATAGTGTTCCTCAAAGATCTATGCAATGGCACACACCTGGCCAACACATTTACTGACAGGAGGATAGTGTTCCTCAAAGATCTACGCAATGGTACCAACCTGGCCAACACAATTACTGACAGGAGGATAGTGTTCCTCAAAGATCGATGCAATGGCACCAACCTGGCCAACACAGTTACTGACATGAGTATAGTGTTCCTCAAAGATCTATGCAATGGCACCAACCTGGCCAATACAATTACTGACAGGAGGATAGTGTTCCTCAAAGATCTATGCAATGGCACCAACCTGGCCAACACAATTACTGTCAGGAGGATAGTGTTCCTCAACGGTCTATGCAATGACACCAACCTGGCCAACACAATTACTGTCAGGAGGATAGTGTTCCTCAACGATCTATGCAATGACACCAACCTGGCAAATACATTTACTGACATTAGGATAGTGTTCGTCAAAGATCTATGCAATGGTACCAACCTGGCCAACACAATTACTGACAGGAGAATAGTGTTCCTCAAATATCTATGCAATGGCACCAACCTGGCCAACACAATTACTGACAGGAGGATAGTGTTCCTTAAAGATCTATGCAATGGTACCAACCTGGCCAACACAATTACTGACAGGAGGACAGTGTTCCTCAAAGATCTATGCAATGGTATCAACCTGGCCAACACATTACTGATAGGAGGACAGTGTTCCTCAAAGATCTATGCAATGGTACCAACCTGGCCAACACAATTACTGACAGGAGGATAGTGTTCCTCAAAGATCTATGCAATGGCACCAACCTGGCCAACACAATTACTGACAGGAGGATAGTGTTGCTCAAAGATCTATGCATTGGCACCAACCTGGTCAACACAATTACTGACAGGAGGATAGTGTTCTTCAAAGATATATGCAATGGCACCAACCTGGCCAACACAATTACTGACAGGAGGATAGTGTTCCTCAATGATCTATGCAATGGCACCAACCTGGCAAATACATTTACTGACATTAGGATATTGTTCCTCAAAGATCTATGCAATGGAACCAACCTGGCCAACACAATTACTGTCAGGAGGATAGTGTTCCTCAACGGTCTATGCAATGACACCAACCTGGCCAACACAATTACTGTCTGGAGGATAGTGTTCCTCAACGATCTATGCAATGACACCAACCTGGCAAATACATTTACTGACATTAGGATAGTGTTCGTCAAAGATCTATGCAATGGTACCAACCTGGCCAACACAATTACTGACAGGAGAATAGTGTTCCTCAAATATCTATGCAATGGCACCAACCTGGCCAACACAATTACTGACAGGAGGATAGTGTTCCTTAAAGATCTATGCAATGGTACCAACCTGGCCAACACAATTACTGACAGGAGGATAGTGTTCCTCAAAGATCTACGCAATGGTACCAACCTGGCCAACACAATTACTGACAGGAGGATAGTGTTCCTCAAAGATCTATACAATGGCACCAACCTGGCCAACACAATTACTGACAGGAGGATAGTGTTCCTCAAAGATCGATGCAATGGCACCAACCTGGCCAACACAATTACTGTCAGGAGGATAGTGTTCCTCAACGGTCTATGCAATGACACCAACCTGGCCAACACAATTACTGTCAGGAGGATAGTGTTCCTCAAAGATCTATGCAATGGCACCAACCTGGCAAATACATTTACTGACATTAGGATAGTGTTCCTCAAAGATCTATGCAATGACACCAACCTGGCAAATACATTTACTGACATTAGGATAGTGTTCCTCAAAGATCTATGCAATGGTACCAACCTGGCCAACACAATTACTGACAGGAGGATAGTGTTCCTCAAAGATCTATGCAATGGTACCAACCTGGCCAATACATTTACTGACAGGAGGATAGTGTTCCTCAAAGATCTGTGCAATGGTACCAACCTAGCCAACACAATTACTGACAGGAGAATAGTGTTCCTCAAAGATCTATGCAATGGCACCAACCTGGCCAACACGTTTACTGACATTAGGATAGTGTTCGTCAAAGATCTATGCAATGGTACCAACTTGGCCAACACAACTACTGATAGGAGGGTAGTGTTCCTCAAAGATCTATACAATGGCACCAACCTGGCCAACACAATTACTGACAGGAGGATAGTGTTCCTCAAAGATCTATGCAATGGCACACACCTGGCCAACACATTTACTGACAGGAGGATAGTGTTCCTCAAAGATCTACGCAATGGTACCAACCTGGCCAACACAATTACTGACAGGAGGATAGTGTTCCTCAAAGATCGATGCAATGGCACCAACCTGGCCAACACAGTTACTGACATGAGTATTGTGTTCCTCAAAGATCTATGCAATGGCACCAACCTGGCCAATACAATTACTGACAGGAGGATAGTGTTCCTCAAAGATCTATGCAATGGCACACACCTGGCCAACACATTTACTGACAGGAGGATAGTGTTCCTCAAAGATCTACGCAATGGTACCAACCTGGCCAACACAATTACTGACAGGAGGATAGTGTTCCTCAAAGATCGATGCAATGGCACCAACCTGGCCAACACAGTTACTGACATGAGCATAGTGTTCCTGAAAGATCTATGCAATGGCACCAACCTGGCCAATACAATTACTGACAGGAGGATAGTGTTCCTCAAAGATCTATGCAATGGCACCAACCTGGCCAACACAATTACTGTCAGGAGGATAGTGTTCCTCAACGGTCTATGCAATGACACCAACCTGGCCAACACAATTACTGTCAGGAGGATAGTGTTCCTCAACGATCTATGCAATGACACCAACCTGGCAAATACATTTTCTGACATTAGGATAGTGTTCGTCAAAGATATATGCAATGGTACCAACCTGGCCAACAGAATTACTGACAGGAGAATAGTGTTCCTCAAATATCTATGCAATGGCACCAACCTGGCCAACACAATTACTGACATGAGGATAGTGTTCCTTAAAGATCTATGCAATGGTACCAACCTGGCCAACACAATTACTGACAGGAGGATAGTGTTCCTCAAAGATCTATGCAATGGTATCAACCTGGCCAACACATTACTGATAGGAGGACAGTGTTCCTCAAAGATCTATGCAATGGTACCAACCTGGCCAACACAATTACTGACAGGAGGATAGTGTTCCTCAAAGATCTATGCAATGGCACCAACCTGGCCAACACAATTACTGACAGGAGGATAGTGTTGCTCAAAGATCTATGCATTGGCACCAACCTGGTCAACACAATTACTGACAGGAGGATAGTGTTCCTCAACGGTCTATGCAATGACACCAACCTGGCCAACACAATTACTGTCAGGAGGATAGTGTTCCTCAACGATCTATGCAATGACACCAACCTGGCAAATACATTTACTGACATTAGGATAGTGTTCGTCAAAGATCTATGCAATGGTACCAACCTGGCCAACACAATTACTGACAGGAGAATAGTGTTCCTCAAATATCTATGCAATGGCACCAACCTGGCCAACACAATTACTGACAGGAGGATAGTGTTCCATAAAGATCTATGCAATGGTACCAACCTGGCCAACACAATTACTGACAGGAGGATAGTGTTCCTCAAAGATCTATGCAATGGTATCAACCTGGCCAACACATTACTGATAGGAGGACAGTGTTCCTCAAAGATTTATGCAATGGTACCAACCTGGCCAACACAATTACTGACAGGAGGATAGTGTTCCTCAAAGATCTATGCAATGGCACCAACCTGGCCAACACAATTACTGACAGGAGGATAGTGTTGCTCAAAGATCTATGCATTGGCACCAACCTGGTCAACACAATTACTGACAGGAGGATATTGTTCCTCAAAGATCTATGCAATGGCACCAACCTGGCCAACACAATTACTGACAGGAGGATAGTGTTCCTCAAAGATCTATGCAATGGCACCAACCTGGCCATCACAATTACTGACAGGAGGATAGTGTTCCTCAAAGATATATGCAATGGCACCAACCTGGCCATCACAATTACTGACAGGAGGATAGTATTCCTCAAAGATCTATGCAATGGCACCAACCTGGCCAACACAATTACTGACAGGAGGATAGTGTTCCTCAAAGATCTATGCAATGGTATCAACCTGGCCAACACATTACTGATAGGAGGATAGTGTTCTTCAAAGATCTATGCAATGGCACCAACCTGGCCAACACAATTACTGACAGGAGGATAGTGTTCCTCAAAGATATATGCAATGGCACCAACCTGGCCATCACAATTACTGACAGGAGGATAGTGTTCCTCAAAGATATATGCAATGGCACCAACCTGGCCATCACAATTACTGACAGGAGGATAGTATTCCTCAAAGATCTATGCAATGGCACCAACCTGGCCAACACAATTACCGACAGGAGGATAGTGTTCCTCAAAGATCTATACAATGGCACCAACCTGGCCAACACAATTACGGACAGGAGGAGAGTGTTCCTCAACGGTCTATGCAATGACACAAACCTGGCCAACACAATTACTGTCAGGAGGAGAGTGTTCCTCAAAGATCTATGCAATGGCACCAACCTGGCAAAAACATTTACTGACATTAGGATAGTGTTCCTCAAAGATCTATGCAATGGCGCCAACCTGGCAAATACATTTACTGACATTAGGATAGTGTTCCTCAAAGATCTATGCAATGGTACCAACCTGGCCAACACAATTAATGACAGGAGAATAGTGCTCCTCAAATATCTATGCAATGGCACCAACCTGGCCAACACAATTACTGACAGGAGGATAGTGTTCCTTAAAGATCTATGCAATGGTATCAACCGGCCAACACATTACTGATAGGAGGACAGTGTTCCTCAAAGATCTATGCAATGGTACCAACCTGGCCAATACATTTACTGACAGGAGGATAGTGTTCCTCAAAGATCTATGCAATGGTACCAACCTAGCCAACACAATTACTGACAGGAGAATAGTGTTCCTCAAAGATCTATGCAATGGCACCAACCTGGCCAACACGTTTACTGACATTAGGATAGTGTTCGTCAAAGATCTATGCAATGGTACCAACTTGGCCAACACAATTACTGATAGGAGGGTAGTGTTCCTCAAAGATCTATACAATGGCACCAACCTGGCCAACACAACTACTGACAGGAGGATAGTGTTCCTCAAAGATCTATGCAATGGCACACACCTGGCCAACACATTTACTGACAGGAGGATAGTGTTCCTCAAAGATCTACGCAATGGTACCAACCTGGCCAACACAATTACTGACAGGAGGATAGTGTTCCTCAAAGATCGATGCAATGGCACCAACCTGGCCAACACAGATACTGACATGAGTATAGTGTTCCTCAAAGATCTATGCAATGGCACCAACCTGGCCAATACAATTACTGACAGGAGGATAGTGTTCCTCAAAGATCTATGCAATGGCACCAACCTCGCCAACACAATTACTGTCAGGAGGATAGTGTTCCTCAACGGTCTATGCAATGACACCAACCTGGCCAACACAATTACTGTCAGGAGGATAGTGTTCCTCATCGATCTATGCAATGACACCAACCTGGCAAATACATTTACTGACATTAGGATAGTGTTCGTCAAAGATCTATGCAATGGTAACAACATGGCCAACACAATTACTGACAGGAGAATAGTGTTCCTCAAATATCTATGCAATGGCACCAACCTGGCCAACACAATTACTGACAGGAGGATAGTGTTCCTTAAAGATCTATGCAATGGTACCAACGTGGCCAACACAATTACTGACAGGAGGATAGTGTTCCTCAAAGATATATGCAATGGTATCAACCTGGCCAACACATTACTGATAGGAGGACAGTGTTCCTCAAAGATCTATGCAATGGTACCCACCTGGCCAACACAATTACTGATAGGAGGATAGTGTTGCTCAAAGATCTATGCATTGGCACCAACCTGGTCAACACAATTACTGACAGGAGGATAGTGTTCTTCAAAGATCTATGCAATGGCACCAACCTGGCCAAAACAATTACTACAGGAGGATAGTGTTCCTCAAAGATCTATGCAATGGCACCAACCTGGCCATCACAATTACTGACAGGAGGATAGTGTTCCTCAAAGATATATGCAATGGCACCAACCTGGCCATCACAATTACTGACAGGAGGATAGTATTCCTCAAAGATCTATGCAATGGCACCAACCTGGCCAAAACAATTACTGACAGGAGGATAGTGTTCCTCAAAGATCTATACAATGGCACCAACCTGGCCAACACAATTACTGACAGGAGGATAGTGTTCCTCAAAGATCGATGCAATGGCACCAACCTGGCCAACACAATTACTGTCAGGAGGATAGTGTTCCTCAACGGTCTATGCAATGACACCAACCTGGCCAACACAATTACTGTCAGGAGGATAGTGTTCCTCAAAGATCTATTCAATGGCACCAACCTGGCAAATACATTTACTGACATTATGATAGTGTTCCTCAAAGATCTATGCAATGGCACCAACCTGGCAAATACATTTACTGACATTAGCATAGTGTTCCTCAAAGATCTATGCAATGGTACCAACCTGGCCAACACAATTACTGACAGGAGGATAGTGTTCCTCAAAGATCTATGCAATGGTACCAACCTGGCCAATACATTTACTGACAGGAGGATAGTGTTCCTCAAAGATCTGTGCAATGGTACCAACCTAGCCAACACAATTACTGACAGGAGAATAGTGTTCCTCAAAGATCTATGCAATGGCACCAACCTGGCCAACACGTCTACTGACATTAGGATAGTGTTCTTCAAAGATCTATGCAATGGTACCAACTTGGCCAACACAATTACTGATAGGAGGGTAGTGTTCCTCAAAGATCTATACAATGGCACCAACCTGGCCAACACAATTACTGACAGGAGGATAGTGTTCCTCAAAGATCTATGCAATGGCACACACCTGGCCAACACATTTACTGACAGGAGGATAGTGTTCCTCAAAGATCTACGCAATGGTACCAACCTGGCCAACACAATTACTGACAGGAGGATAGTGTTCCTCAAAGATCGATGCAATGGCACCAACCTGGCCAACACAGTTACTGACATGAGAATAGTGTTCCTCAAAGATCTATGCAATGGCACCAACCTGGCCAACACAATTACTGACAGGAGGATAGTGTTCCTCAAAGATCTATGCAATGGCACCAACCTGGCCAACACAATTACTGACAGGAGGATAGTGTTCCTCAACGGTCTATGCAATGACACCAACCTGGCCAACACAATTACTGTCAGGAGGATAGTGTTCCTCAAAGATCTATGCAATGACACCAACCTGGCAAATACATTTACTGACATTAGGATAGTGTTCGTCAAAGATCTATGCAATGGTACCAACCTGGCCAACACAATTACTGACAGGAGAATAGTGTTCCTCAAATATCTATGCAATGGCACCAACCTGGCCAACACAATTACTGACAGGAGAATAGTGTTCCTCAAAGATCTATGCAATGGTACCAACCTGGCCAACACAATTACTGACAGGAGGATAGTGTTCCTTAAAGATCTATGCAATGGCACCAACCTGGCCAACACAATTACTGACAGAAGGATAGTGTTGCTCAAAGATCTATGCAATGGCACCAACCTGGCCAACACAATTACTGACAGGAGGATAGTGTTCCATAAAGATCTATGCAATGGTACCAACCTGGCCAACACAATTACTGACAGGAGGATAGTGTTCCTCAAAGATCTATGCAATGGTATCAACCTGGCCAACACATTACTGATAGGAGGACAGTGTTCCTCAAAGATTTATGCAATGGTACCAACCTGGCCAACACAATTACTGACAGGAGGATAGTGTTCCTCAAAGATCTATGCAATGGCACCAACCTGGCCAACACAATTACTGACAGGAGGATAGTGTTGCTCAAAGATCTATGCATTGGCACCAACCTGGTCAACACAATTACTGACAGGAGGATATTGTTCCTCAAAGATCTATGCAATGGCACCAACCTGGCCAACACAATTACTGACAGGAGGATAGTGTTCCTCAAAGATCTATGCAATGGCACCAACCTGGCCATCACAATTACTGACAGGAGGATAGTGTTCCTCAAAGATATATGCAATGGCACCAACCTGGCCATCACAATTACTGACAGGAGGATAGTATTCCTCAAAGATCTATGCAATGGCACCAACCTGGCCAACACAATTACTGACAGGAGGATAGTGTTCCTCAAAGATCTATGCAATGGTATCAACCTGGCCAACACATTACTGATAGGAGGATAGTGTTCTTCAAAGATCTATGCAATGGCACCAACCTGGCCAACACAATTACTGACAGGAGGATAGTGTTCCTCAAAGATATATGCAATGGCACCAACCTGGCCATCACAATTACTGACAGGAGGATAGTGTTCCTCAAAGATATATGCAATGGCACCAACCTGGCCATCACAATTACTGACAGGAGGATAGTATTCCTCAAAGATCTATGCAATGGCACCAACCTGGCCAACACAATTACCGACAGGAGGATAGTGTTCCTCAAAGATCTATACAATGGCACCAACCTGGCCAACACAATTACGGACAGGAGGAGAGTGTTCCTCAAAGATCGATGCAATGGCACCAACCTGGCCAACACAATTACTGTCAGGAGGATAGTGTTCCTCAACGGTCTATGCAATGACACAAACCTGGCCAACACAATTACTGTCAGGAGGAGAGTGTTCCTCAAAGATCTATGCAATGGCACCAACCTGGCAAAAACATTTACTGACATTAGGATAGTGTTCCTCAAAGATCTATGCAATGGCACCAACCTGGCAAATACATTTACTGACATTAGGATAGTGTTCCTCAAAGATCTATGCAATGGTACCAACCTGGCCAACACAATTAATGACAGGAGAATAGTGCTCCTCAAATATCTATGCAATGGCACCAACCTGGCCAACACAATTACTGACAGGAGGATAGTGTTCCTTAAAGATCTATGCAATGGTATCAACCGGCCAACACATTACTGATAGGAGGACAGTGTTCCTCAAAGATCTATGCAATGGTACCAACCTGGCCAATACATTTACTGACAGGAGGATAGTGTTCCTCAAAGATCTGTGCAATGGTACCAACCTAGCCAACACAATTACTGACAGGAGAATAGTGTTCCTCAAAGATCTATGCAATGGCACCAACCTGGCCAACACGTTTACTGACATTAGGATAGTGTTCGTCAAAGATCTATGCAATGGTACCAACTTGGCCAACACAATTACTGATAGGAGGGTAGTGTTCCTCAAAGATCTATACAATGGCACCAACCTGGCCAACACAATTACTGACAGGAGGATAGTGTTCCTCAAAGATCTATGCAATGGCACACACCTGGCCAACACATTTACTGACAGGAGGATAGTGTTCCTCAAAGATCTACGCAATGGTACCAACCTGGCCAACACAATTACTGACAGGAGGATAGTGTTCCTCAAAGATCGATGCAATGGTACCAACCTGGCCAACACAGTTACTGACATGAGTATAGTGTTCCTCAAAGATCTATGCAATGGCACCAACCTGGCCAATACAATTACTGACAGGAGGATAGTGTTCCTCAAAGATCTATGCAATGGCACCAACCTGGCCAACACAATTACTGTCAGGAGGAAAGTGTTCCTCAACGGTCTATGCAATGACACCAACCTGGCCAACACAATTACTGTCAGGAGGATAGTGTTCCTCAACGATCTATGCAATGACACCAACCTGGCAAATACATTTACTGACATTAGGATAGTGTTCGTCAAAGATCTATGCAATGGTACCAACCTGGCCAACACAATTACTGACAGGAGAATAGTGTTCCTCAAATATCTATGCAATGGCACCAACCTGGCCAACACAATTACTGACAGGAGGATAGTGTTCCTTAAAGATCTATGCAATGGTACCAACGTGGCCAACACAATTACTGACAGGAGGATAGTGTTCCTCAAAGATATATGCAATGGTATCAACCTGGCCAACACATTACTGATAGGAGGACAGTGTTCCTCAAAGATCTATGCAATGGTACCCACCTGGCCAACACAATTACTGATAGGAGGATAATGTTCCTCAAAGATCTATGCAATGGCACCAACCTGGCCAACACAATTACTGACAGGAGGATAGTGTTGCTCAAAGATCTATGCATTGGCACCAACCTGGTCAACACAATTACTGACAGGAGGATAGTGTTCTTCAAAGATCTATGCAATGGCACCAACCTGGCCAAAACAATTACTGACAGGAGGATAGTGTTCCTCAAAGATCTATGCAATGGCACCAACCTGGCCAACACAATTACTGACAGGAGGATAGTGTTCCTCAAAGATATATGCAATGGCACCAACCTGGCCATCACAATTACTGACAGGAGGATAGTATTCCTCAAAGATCTATGCAATGGCACCAACCTGGCCAACACAATTACCGACAGGAGGATAGTGTTCCTCAAAGATCTATACAATGGCACCAACCTGGCCAACACAATTACGGACAGGAGGAGAGTGTTCCTCAAAGATCGATGCAATGGCACCAACCTGGCCAACACAATTACTGTCAGGAGGATAGTGTTCCTCAACGGTCTATGCAATGACACCAACCTGGCCAACACAATTACTGTCAGGAGGAGAGTGTTCCTCAAAGATCTATGCAATGGCACCAACCTGGCAAAAACATTTACTGACATTAGGATAGTGTTCCTCAAAGATCTATGCAATGGCACCAACCTGGCAAATACATTTACTGACATTAGGATAGTGTTCCTCAAAGATCTATGCAATGGTACCAACCTGGCCAACACAATTACTGACAGGAGGATAGTGTTCCTCAAAGATCTATGCAATGGTACCAACCTGGCCAATACATTTACTGACAGGAGGATAGTGTTCCTCAAAGATCTGTGCAATGGTACCAACCTAGCCAACACAATTACTGACAGGAGAATAGTGTTCCTCAAAGATCTATGCAATGGCACCAACCTGGCCAACACGTCTACTGACATTAGGATAGTGTTCGTCAAAGATCTATGCAATGGTACCAACTTGGCCAACACAATTACTGATAGGAGGGTAGTGTTCCTCAAAGATATATACAATGGCACCAACCTGGCCAACACAATTACTGACAGGAGGATAGTGTTCCTCAAAGATCTATGCAATGGCACACACCTGGCCAACACATTTACTGACAGGAGGATAGTGTTCCTCAAAGATCTACGCAATGGTACCAACCTGGCCAACACAATTACTGACAGGAGGATAGTGTTCCTCAAAGATCGATGCAATGGCACCAACCTGGCCAACACAGTTACTGACATGAGTAAAGTGTTCCTCAAAGATCTATGCAATGGCACCAACCTGGCCAATACAGTTACTGACAGGAGGATAGTGTTCCTCAAAGATCTATGCAATGGCACCAACCTGGCCAACACAATTACTGTCAGGAGGATAGTGTTCCTCAACGGTCTATGCAATGACACCAACCTGGCCAACACAATTACTGTCAGGAGGATAGTGTTCCTCAAAGATCTATGCAATGACACCAACCTGGCAAATACATTTACTGACATTAGGATAGTGTTCGTCAAAGATTTATGCAATGGTACCAACCTGGCCAACACAATTACTGACAGGAGAATAGTGTTCCTCAAATATCTATGCAATGGCACCAACCTGGCCAACACAATTACTGACAGGAGAATAGTGTTCCTCAAAGATCTATGCAATGGTACCAACCTGGCCAACACAATTACTGACAGGAGGATAGTGTTCCTTAAAGATCTATGCAATGGCACCAACCTGGCCAACACAATTACTGACAGAAGGATAGTGTTGCTCAAAGATCTATGCATTGGCACCAACCTGGTCAACACAATTACTGACAGGAGGATAGTGTTCCTCAAAGATCTATGCAATGGCACCAACCTGGCCAACACAATTACTGACAGGAGGAGAGTGTTCCTCAAAGATCTATGCAATGGCACCGACCTGGCCATCACAATTACTGACAGGAGGATAGTGTTCCTCAAAGATTTATGCAATGGCACCAACCTGGCAATCACAATTACTGACAGGAGGATAGTATTCCTCAAAGATCTATGCAATGGCACCAACCTGGTCAACACAATTATTGACAGGAGGATAGTGTTCCTCAAAGATCTGAGCAATGGCACCAACCTGGCCAACACAATTACTGACAGGAGGATAGTGTTCCTCAAAGATCTATGCAATGGCACCAACCTGGCCATCACAATTACTGACAGGAGGATAGTGTTCCTCAAAGATATATGCAATGGCACCAACCTGGCCATCACAATTACTGACAGGAGGATAGTATTCCTCAAAGATCTATGCAATGGCACCAACCTGGCCAACACAATTACTGACAGGAGGATAGTGTTCCTCAAAGATCTATTAAATGGTACCAACCAGGCCAACACAGTTACTGACAGGAGGATAGTGTTCCTCAAAGATCTACGCAATGGTACCAACCTGGCCAACACAATTACTGACAGGAGGATAGTGTTCCTCAAAGATCTATGCAATGGTATCAACCTGGCCAACACATTACTGATAGGAGGACAGTGTTCCTCAAAGATCTATGCAATGGTACCAACCTGGCCAATACATTTACAGACAGGAGGATAGTGTTCCTCAAAGATCTGTGCAATGGTACCAACCTAGCCAACACAATTACTGACAGGAGAATAGTGTTCCTCAAAGATCTATGCAATGGCACCAACCTGGCCAACACGTTTACTGACATTAGGATAGTGTTCGTCAAAGATCTATGCAATGGTACCAACTTGGCCAACACAATTACTGATAGGAGGGTAGTGTTCCTCAAAGAT
>JAHLWY010001630.1:0-17449 GCA_020002185.1 Paraescarpia echinospica
ATCTGACTGAGACATTACAATGTTCTTGGACCACTGAACAACATTGAGTGGGCTGACCTATTCTGACTGAGACATAACAATGTTCTTGGACCACTGACCAACATTGAGTGTGCTGACCTAATCTGACTGAGACATAACAATGTTCTTGGACCACTGACCAACATTGAGTGTGCTGACCTAATATCACTGAGATATAACAATATTATTGGACCACTGACCAACATTGAGTGTGCTGACCTAATCTGACTGATACATTACAATGTTCTTGGACCACTGACCAACATTGAGTGGGCTGATCTAATCTGACTGAGACATTATAATGTTCTTGGACCACTGACCAACATTGAGTGTGCTGACCTAATCTGACTGAGACATAACAATGTTCTTGGATCACTGACCAACATTGAGTGGGCTGACCTAATCTGACTGAGACTTTACAATGTTCTTGGACCACTGACCAACATTGAGTGTGATGACCTAATCTGACTGAGACATAACAATGTTCTTGGACCACTGACCAACATTGAGTGTGCTGACCTAATCTGACTGAGACATTACAATGTTCTTGGACCACTGACCAACATTGAGTGGGCTGATCTAATCTGACTGAGACATTACAATGTTCTTGGACCACTGACCAACATTGAGTGTGATGACCTAATCTGACTGAGACATAACAATATTCTTGGATCACTGACCAACATTGAGTGGGCTGACCTAATCTGACTGAGACATTACAATGTTCTTGGACCACTGACCAACATTGAGTGTGATGACCTAATCTGAATGAGACATAACAATATTCTTGGATCACTGACCAACATTGAGTGGGCTGACCTAATCTGACTGAGACATTACAATGTTCTTGGACCACTGACCAACATTGAGTGTGATGACCTAATCTGACTGAGACATAACAATGATCTTGGACCACTGACCAACATTGAGTGGGCTGACCTAACCTGACTGAGACATTACAATGTTCTTGGACCACTGACCAACGTTGAGTGGGCTGACCTAATCTGACTGAGACATAACAATGTTCTTGGACCACTGACTAACATTGAGTGGGCTGACCTAATCTGACTGTGACATTACAATGTTCTTGGACTACTGACCAACATTGAGTGGGCTGACCTATTCTGACTGAGAAATAAAAATGTTCTTGGACCACTGACCAACATTGAGTGTGCTGACCTAATCTGACTGAGACATAACAATGTTCTTGGACCACTGACCAACATTGAGTGTGCTGACCTAATCTGACTGAGACATTACAATGTTCTTGGACCACTGACCAACATTGAGTGGGCTGACCTAATCTGACTGAGACATAACAATGTTCTTGGACCACTGACTAACATTGAGTGGGCTAACCTAATCTGACTGAGACATTACAATGTTCTTGGACCACTGACCAACATTGAGTGGGCTGACCTATTCTGACTGAGACATAACAATGTTCTTGGACCACTGACCAACATTGAGTGGGCTGACCTAATCTGACTGAGACATAACAATGTTCTTGGACCACTGACCAACATTGAGTGTGCTGACCTAATCTGACTGAGACATAACAATGTTATTGGACCACTGACCAACATTGAGTGTGCTGACCTAATCTGACTGAGACATTACAATGTTCTTGGACCACTGACCAACATTGAGTGGGCTGACCTAATCTGACTGAGACATAACAATGTTCTTGGACCACTGACTAATATTGAGTGGGCTAACTTAATCTGACTGAGACATTACAATGTTCTTGGACCACTGACCAATATTGAGTGGGCTGACCTATTCTGACTGAGACATAACAATGTTCTTGGACCACTGACCAACATTGAGTGGGCTGACCTAATCTGACTGAGACATAACAATGTTCTTGGACCACTGACCAACATTGAGTGTGCTGACCTAATATCACTGAGACATAACAATATTATTGGACCACTGACCAACATTGAGTGGGCTGACCTAATCTGACTGATACATTACAATGTTCTTGGACCACTGACCAACATTGAGTGGGCTGATCTAATCTGACTGAGACATTATAATGTTCTTGGACCACTGACCAACATTGAGTGTGATGACCTAATCTGACTGAGACATAACAATGTTCTTGGATCACTGACCAACATTGAGTGGGCTGACCTAATCTGACTGAGACATTACAATGTTCTTGGACCACTGACCAACATCGAGTGTGCTGATCTAATCTGACTGAGACATAGCAATGTTCTTGGACCACTGACCAACATCGAGTGTGCTGATCTAATCTGACTGAGACATTACAATGTTCTTGGACCACTGACCAACATTGAGTGGGCTGATCTAATCTGACTGAGACATTATAATGTTCTTGGACCACTGACCAACATTGAGTGTGATGACCTAATCTGACTGAGACATAACAATATTCTTGGATCACTGACCAACATTGAGTGGGCTGACCTAATCTGACTGAGACATTACAATGTTCTTGGACCACTGACCAACATTGAGTGTGATGACCTAATCTGACTGAGACATAACAATGTTCTTGGACCACTGACCAACATTGAGTGGGCGGACCTAACCTGACTGAGACATTACAATGTTCTTGGACCACTGACCAACGTTGAGTGGGCTGACCTAATCTGACTGAGACATAACAATGTTCTTGGACCACTGACTAACATTGAGTGGGCTGACCTAATCTGACTGTGACATTACAATGTTCTTGGACCACTGACCAACATTGAGTGGGCTGACCTAATCTGACTGAGACATAACAATGTTATTGGACCACTGACCAACATTGAGTGTGCCGACCTAATCTGACTGAGACATTACAATGTTCTTGGACCACTGACCAACATTGAGTGGGCTGACCTAATCTGACTGAGACATTACAATGTTCTTGGACCACTGACCAACATTGAGTGTGCTGACCTAATCTGACTGAGACATAACAATGTTATTGGACCACTGACCAACATTGAGTGTGCTGACCTAATCTGACTGAGACATTACAATGTTCTTGGACCACTGACCAACATTGAGTGGGCTGACCTAATCTGACTGAGACATAACAATGTTCTTGGACCACTGACTTACATTGAGTGGGCTGACCTAATCTGACTGAGACATTACAATGTTCTTGGACCACTGACCAACATTGAGTGGGCTGACCTATTCTGACTGAGACATAACAATGTTCTTGGACCACTGACCAACATTGAGTGTGCTGACCTAATCTGACTGAGACATAACAATGTTCTTGGACCACTGACCAACATTGAGTGTGCTGACCTAATATCACTGAGACATAACAATATTATTGGACCACTGACCAACATTGAGTGTGCTGACCTAATCTGACTGATACATTACAATGTTCTTGGACCACTGACCAACATTGAGTGGGCTGATCTAATCTGACTGAGACATTACAATGTTCTTGGACCACTGACCAACATTGAGTGTGATGACCTAATCTGACTGAGACATAACAATGTTCTTGGATCACTGACCAACATTGAGTGGGCTGACCTAATCTGACTGAGACTTTACAATGTTCTTGGACCACTGACCAACATTGAGTGTGATGACCTAATCTGACTGAGACATAACAATGTTCTTGGACCACTGACCAACATTGAGTGTGCTGACCTAATCTGACTGAGACATTACAATGTTCTTGGACCACTGACCAACATTGAGTGGGCTGATCTAATCTGACTGAGACATTATAATGTTCTTGGACCACTGACCAACATTGAGTGTGATGACCTAATCTGAATGAGACATAACAATATTCTTGGATCACTGACCAACATTGAGTGGGCTGACCTAATCTGACTGAGACATTACAATGTTCTTGGACCACTGACCAACATTGAGTGTGATGACCTAATCTGACTGAGACATAACAATGTTCTTGGACCACTGACCAACATTGAGTGGGCTGACCTAACCTGACTGAGACATTACAATGTTCTTGGACCACTGACCAACGTTGAGTGGGCTGACCTAATCTGACTGAGACATAACAATGTTCTTGGACCACTGACTAACATTGAGTGGGCTGACCTAATCTGACTGTGACATTACAATGTTCTTGGACTACTGACCAACATTGAGTGGGCTGACCTATTCTGACTGAGAAATAAAAATGTTCTTGGACCACTGACCAACATTGAGTGTGCTGACCTAATCTGACTGAGACATAACAATGTTCTTGGACCACTGACCAACATTGAGTGGGCTGACCTAATCTGACTGAGACATTACAATGTTCTTGGACCACTGACCAACATTGAGTGGGCTGACCTAACCTGACTGAGACATAACAATGTTTTTGGACCACTGACTAACATTGAGTGGGCTGACCTAATCTGACTGAGACATTACAATGTTCTTGGACCACTGACCAATATTGAGTGGGCTGACCTATTCTGACTGAGACATAACAATGTTCTTGGACCACTGACCAACATTGAGTGGGCTGACCTAATCTGATTGAGACATAACAATGTTCTTGGACCACTGACCAACATTGAGTGTGCTGACCTAATCTGACTGAGACATAACAATGTTATTGGACCACTGACCAACATTGAGTGTGCTGACCTAATCTGACTGATACATTACAATGTTCTTGGACCACTGACCAACATTGAGTGGGCTGATCTAATCTGACTGAGACATTACAATATTCTTGGACCACTGACCAACATTGAGTGGGCTGATCTAATCTGACTGAGACATAACAATGTTCTTGGACCACTGACCAACATTGAGTGTGCTCACCTAATCTGACTAAGACATAACGATGTTCTTGGACCACTGACAAACATTGAGTGGGCTGACCTAATCTGACTGAGACATTACAATGTTCTTGGACCACTGACCAACATTGAGTGTGCTGACCTAATCTGACTGAGTCATAACAATGTTCTTGGACCACTGATCATCATTGAGTGGGCTGATCTAATCTGACTGAGACATAACAATGTTCTTGGACCACTGACCAACATTGAGTGCGCTGATCTAATCTGACTGAGACATAACAATTGTTCTTGGACCACTGACCAACATTAAGTGGGCTGACCTATTCTGACTGAGACATAACAATGTTCTTGGACCACTGACCAACATTGAGTGTGCTGACCTAATCTGACTGAGACATAACAATGTTCTTGGATCACTGACCAACATTGAGTGTGCTGACCTAATCTGACTGAGACATTACAATGTTCTTGGACCACTGACCAACATTGAGTGTGATGACCTAATCTGACTGAGACATAAAATGTTCTTGGACCACTGACCAACATTGGGTGTGCTGACCCTGAAATCTGACTGAGACATAACAATGTTCTCTCGGACCACTGATAACATTAGTGTGCTGACCTAATCTGAGCTGAGACATGGCTGAATGTTATTGGACCACTGACCAACATTGAGTGTGCCGACCTAATCTGACTGAGACATTACAATGTTCTTGGACCACTGACCAACATTGAGTGGGCTGACCTAATCTGACTGAGACATTACAATGTTCTTGGACCACTGACCAACAATGAGTGGGCTGATCTAACCTGACTGAGACATAACAATATTCTTGGACCACTGACCAACATTGAGTGTGCTGACCTAATCTGACTGAGACATAACAATGTTCTTGGACCACTGACCAACATTGAGTGGGCTGATCTAATCTGACTGAGACATAACAATATTCTTGGACCACTGACAAACATTGAGTGTGCTGACATAATCTGACTGAGACATAACAATGTTCTTGGACCACTGACCAACATTGAGTGTGCTGACCTAATCTGACTGAGTCATAACAATCTTATTGGACCACTGACCAACATTGAGTGTGCTGACCTAATCTGACAGAGACATAACAATTTTCTTGGACCTCTGACCAACATTGAGTGGGCTGACCTAATCTGACTGAGACATTACAATGTTCTTGGATCACTGACCAACATTGAGTGTGCTGACCTAATCTGACTGAGACATAACACTGTTCTTGGACCACTGATCATCATTGATTGGGCTGATCTAATCTGACTGAGACATAACAATGTTCTTGGACCACTGACCAACATTGAGTGCGCTGATCTAATCTGACTGAGACATAACAATTTTCTTGGACCGCTGACCAACATTGTGTGTGCTGACCTAATCTGACTGAGACATTACAATGTTCTTGGACCACTGACCAACATTGAGTGTGCTGATCTAATCTGACTGAGACATTACAATGTTCTTGGACCACTGACCAATATTGAGTGGGCTGACCTATTCTGACTGAGACATAACAATGTTCTTGGACCACTGACCAACATTGAGTGTGCTGACCTAATCTGACTGAGACATAACAATGTTCTTGGACCACTGACCAACATTGAGTGTGCTGACCTATTCTGACTGAGACATAACAATGTTCTTGGACCACTGACCAACATTGAGTGGGCTGACCTAATCTGACTGAGACATAACAATGTTCTTGGACCACTGACTAACATTGAGTGGGCTGACCTAATCTGACTGAGACATTACAATGTTCTTGGACCACTGACCAACATTGAGTGGGCTGACCTATTCTGACTGAGACATAAAAATGTTCTTGGACCACTGACCAACATTGAGTGTGCTGACCTAATCTGACTGAGACATAACAATGTTCTCGGACCACTGACCAACATTGAGTGTGCTGACCTAATCTGACTGAGACATAACAATGTTATTGGACCACTGACCAACATTGAGTGTGCTGACCTAATCTGACTGAGACATTACAATGTTCTTGGACCACTGACCAACATTGAGTGGGCTGACCTAATCTGACTGAGACATTACAATGTTCTTGGACCACTGACCAACATTGAGTGTGCTGACCTAATCTGACTGAGACATAACAATGTTATTGGACCACTGACCAACATTGAGTGTGCTGACCTAATCTGACTGAGACATTACAATGTTCTTGGACCACTGACCAACATTGAGTGGGCTGACCTAATCTGACTGAGACATTACAATGTTCTTGGACCACTGACCAACATTGAGTGGGCTGACCTAATCTGACTGAGACATAACAATGTTCTTGGACCACTGACTAACATTGAGTGGGCTGACCTAATCTGACTGAGACATTACAATGTTCTTGGACCACTGACCAATATTGAGTGGGCTGACCTATTCTGACTGAGACATAACAATGTTCTTGGACCACTGACCAACATTGAGTGTGCTGACCTAATCTGACTGAGACATAACAATGTTCTTGGACCACTGACCAACATTGAGTGGGCTGACCTATTCTGACTGAGACATAACAATGTTCTTGGACCACTGACCAACATTGAGTGGGCTGACCTAATCTGACTGAGACATAACAATGTTCTTGGACCACTGACTAACATTGAGTGGGCTGACCTAATCTGTCTGAGACATTACAATGTTCTTGGACCACTGACCAACATTGAGTGGGCTGACCTATTCTGACTGAGACATAACAATGTTCTTGGACCACTGACCAACATTGAGTGTGCTGACCTAATCTGACTGAGACATAACAATGTTCTTGGACCACTGACCAACATTGAGTGCGCTGACCTAATCTGACTGAGACATAACAATGTTATCGGACCACTGACCAACATTGAGTGTGCTGATCTAATCTGACTGAGACATTACAATGTTCTTGGACAACTGACCAACATTGAGTGGGCTGATCTAATCTGACTGAGACATTATAATGTTCTTGGACCACTGACCAACATTGAGTGTGATGACCTAATCTGACTGAGACATTACAATGTTCTTGGACCACTGACCAACATTGAGTGGGCTGACCTAATCTGACTGAGACATAACAATATTATTGGACCACTGACCAACATTGAGTGTGCTGACCTAATCTGACTGATACATTACAATGTTCTTGGACCACTGACCAACATTGAGTGGGCTGATCTAATCTGACTGAGACATTATAATGTTCTTGGACCACTGACCAACATTGAGTGTGATGACCTAATCTGACTGAGACATAACAATGTTCTTGGATCACTGACCAACATTGAGTGGGCTGACCTAATCTGACTGAGACATTACAATGTTCTTGGACCACTGACCAACATCGAGTGTGCTGATCTAATCTGACTGAGACATAACAATGTTCTTGGACCACTGACCAACATCGAGTGTGCTGATCTAATCTGACTGAGACATTACAATGTTCTTGGACCACTGACCAACATTGAGTGGGCTGATCTAATCTGAATGAGACATTATAATGTTCTTGGACCACTGACCAACAATGAGTGTGATGACCTAATCTGACTGAGACATAACAATGTTCTTGGATCACTGACCAACATTGAGTGGGCTGACCTAATCTGACTGAGACATTACAATGTTCTTGGACCACTGACCAACATTGAGTGGGCTGACCTATTCTGACTCAGACATAAAAATGTTCTTGGACCACTGACCAACATTGAGTGTGCTGACCTAATCTGACTGAGACATAACAATGTTCTCGGACCACTGACCAACATTGAGTGTGCTGACCTAATCTGACTGAGACATAACAATGTTATTGGACCACTGACCAACATTGAGTGTGCTGACCTAATCTGACTGAGACATTACAATGTTCTTGGACCACTGACCAACATTGAGTGGGCTGACCTAATCTGACTGAGACATTACAATGTTCTTGGACCACTGACCAACATTGAGTGGGCTGACCTAATCTGACTGAGACATAACAATGTTCTTGGACCACTGACTAACATTGAGTGGGCTGACCTAATCTGACTGAGACATTACAATGTTCTTGGACCACTGACCAACATTGAGTGGGCTGACCTATTCTGACTGAGACATAACAATGTTCTTGGACCACTGACAAACATTGAGTGTGCTGACATAATCTGACTGAGACATAACAATGTTCTTGGACCACTGACCAACATTGAGTGTGCTGACCTAATCTGACTGAGTCATAACAATCTTATTGGACCACTGACCAACATTGAGTGTGCTGACCTAATCTGACAGAGACATAACAATTTTCTTGGACCTCTGACCAACATTGAGTGGGCTGACCTAATCTGACTGAGACATTACAATGTTCTTGGATCACTGACCAACATTGAGTGTGCTGACCTAATCTGACTGAGACATAACACTGTTCTTGGACCACTGATCATCATTGATTGGGCTGATCTAATCTGACTGAGACATAACAATGTTCTTGGACCACTGACCAACATTGAGTGCGCTGATCTAATCTGACTGAGACATAACAATTTTCTTGGACCGCTGACCAACATTGTGTGTGCTGACCTAATCTGACTGAGACATTACAATGTTCTTGGACCACTGACCAACATTGAGTGTGCTGATCTAATCTGACTGAGACATTACAATGTTCTTGGACCACTGACCAATATTGAGTGGGCTGACCTATTCTGACTGAGACATAACAATGTTCTTGGACCACTGACCAACATTGAGTGTGCTGACCTAATCTGACTGAGACATAACAATGTTCTTGGACCACTGACCAACATTGAGTGTGCTGACCTATTCTGACTGAGACATAACAATGTTCTTGGACCACTGACCAACATTGAGTGGGCTGACCTAATCTGACTGAGACATAACAATGTTCTTGGACCACTGACTAACATTGAGTGGGCTGACCTAATCTGACTGAGACATTACAATGTTCTTGGACGACTGACCAACATTGAGTGGGCTGACCTATTCTGACTGAGACATAAAAATGTTCTTGGACCACTGACCAACATTGAGTGTGCTGACCTAATCTGACTGAGACATAACAATGTTCTCGGACCACTGACCAACATTGAGTGTGCTGACCTAATCTGACTGAGACATAACAATGTTATTGGACCACTGACCAACATTGAGTGTGCTGACCTAATCTGACTGAGACATTACAATGTTCTTGGACCACTGACCAACATTGAGTGGGCTGACCTAATCTGACTGAGACATTACAATGTTCTTGGACCACTGACCAACATTGAGTGTGCTGACCTAATCTGACTGAGACATAACAATGTTATTGGACCACTGACCAACATTGAGTGTGCTGACCTAATCTGACTGAGACATTACAATGTTCTTGGACCACTGACCAACATTGAGTGTGCTGACCTAATCTGACTGAGACATTACAATGTTCTTGGACCACTGACCAACATTGAGTGGGCTGACCTAATCTGACTGAGACATAACAATGTTCTTGGACCACTGACTAACATTGAGTGGGCTGACCTAATCTGACTGAGACATTACAATGTTCTTGGACCACTGACCAATATTGAGTGGGCTGACCTATTCTGACTGAGACATAACAATGTTCTTGGACCACTGACCAACATTGAGTGTGCTGACCTAATCTGACTGAGACATAACAATGTTCTTGGACCACTGACCAACATTGAGTGTGCTGACCTATTCTGACTGAGACATAACAATGTTCTTGGACCACTGACCAACATTGAGTGAGCTGACCTAATCTGACTGAGACATAACAATGTTCTTGGACCACTGACTAACATTGAGTGGGCTGACCTAATCTGTCTGAGACATTACAATGTTCTTGGACCACTGACCAACATTGAGTGGGCTGACCTATTCTGACTGAGACATAACAATGTTCTTGGACCACTGACCAACATTGAGTGTGCTGACCTAATCTGACTGAGACATAACAATGTTCTTGGACCACTGACCAACATTGAGTGCGCTGACCTAATCTGACTGAGACATAACAATGTTATTGGACCACTGACCAACATTGAGTGTGCTGATCTAATCTGACTGAGACATTACAATGTTCTTGGACCACTGACCAACATTGAGTGGGCTGATCTAATCTGACTGAGACATAACAATGTTCTTGGATCACTGACCAACATTGAGTGTGGCTGACCTAATCTGACTGAGACATTACAATGTTCTTGGACCACTGACCAACATTGAGTGGGCTGACCTAATCTGACTGAGACATAACAATATTATTGGACCACTGACCAACATTGAGTGTGCTGACCTAATCTGACTGATACATTACAATGTTCTTGGACCACTGACCAACATTGAGTGGGCTGATCTAATCTGACTGAGACATTATAATGTTCTTGGACCACTGACCAACATTGAGTGTGATGACCTAATCTGACTGAGACATAACAATGTTCTTGGATCACTGACCAACATTGAGTGGGCTGACCTAATCTGACTGAGACATTACAATGTTCTTGGACCACTGACCAACATCGAGTGTGCTGATCTAATCTGACTGAGACATAGCAATGTTCTTGGACCACTGACCAACATCGAGTGTGCTGATCTAATCTGACTGAGACATTACAATGTTCTTGGACCACTGACCAACATTGAGTGGGCTGATCTAATCTGACTGAGACATTATAATGTTCTTGGACCACTGACCAACAATGAGTGTGATGACCTAATCTGACTGAGACATAACAATGTTCTTGGATCACTGACCAACATTGAGTGGGCTGACCTAATCTGACTGAGACATTACAATGTTCTTGGACCACTGACCAACATTGAGTGGGCTGACCTATTCTGACTGAGACATAAAAATGTTCTTGGACCACTGACCAACATTGAGTGTGCTGACCTAATCTGACTGAGACATAACAATGTTCTCGGACCACTGACCAACATTGAGTGTGCTGACCTAATCTGACTGAGACATAACAATGTTATTGGACCACTGACCAACATTGAGTGTGCTGACCTAATCTGACTGAGACATTACAATGTTCTTGGACCACTGACCAACATTGAGTGGGCTGACCTAATCTGACTGAGACATTACAATGTTCTTCGACCACTGACCAACATTGAGTGGGCTGACCTAATCTGACTGAGACATAACAATGTTCTTGGACCACTGACTAACATTGAGTGGGCTGACCTAATCTGACTGAGACATTACAATGTTCTTGGACCACTGACCAATATTGAGTGGGCTGACCTATTCTGACTGAGACATAACAATGTTCTTGGACCACTGACCAACATTGAGTGTGCTGACCTAATCTGACTGAGACATAACAATGTTCTTGGACCACTGACCAACATTGAGTGTGCTGACCTATTCTGACTGAGACATAACAATGTTCTTGGACCACTGACCAACATTGAGTGGGCTGACCTAATCTGACTGAGACATAACAATATTCTTGGACCACTGACTAACATTGAGTGGGCTGACCTAATCTGTCTGAGACATTACAATGTTCTTGGACCACTGACCAACATTGAGTGGGCTGACCTATTCTGACTGAGACATAACAATGTTCTTGGACCACTGACCAACATTGAGTGTGCTGACCTAATCTGACTGAGACATAACAATGTTCTTGGACCACTGACCAACATTGAATGCGCTGACCTAATCTGACTGAGACATAACAATGTTATTGGACCACTGACCAACATTGAGTGTGCTGATCTAATCTGACTGAGACATTACAATGTTCTTGGACAACTGACCAACATTGAGTGGGCTGATCTAATCTGACTGAGACATTATAATGTTCTTGGACCACTGACCAACATTGAGTGTGATGACCTAATCTGACTGAGACATTACAATGTTCTTGGACCACTGACCAACATTCAGTGGGCTGACCTAATCTGACTGAGACATAACAATGTTCTTGGACCACTGACAACACTGAGTGTGCTGACCTAATCTGACTGAGACATAACAATGTTATTGGACAACTGACCAACATTGAGTGTGATGACCTAATCTGACTGAGACATAACAATGTTCTTGGACCACTGACCAACATTGAGTGGGCTGACCTAATCTGACTGAGACATTACAATGTTCTTGGACCACTGACCAACGTTGAGTGGGCTGACCTAATCTGACTGAGACATAACAATGTTCTTGGACCACTGACTAACATTGAGTGGGCTGACCTAATCTGACTGAGACATTACAATGTTCTTGGACCACTGACCAACATTGAGTGGGCTGACCTATTCTGACTGAGACATAACAATGTTCTTGGACCACTGACCAACATTGAGTGTGCTGACCTAATCTGACTGAGACATAACAATATTCTTGGACCACTGACCAACATTGAGTGTGCTGACCTAATATCACTGAGACATAACAATATTATTGGACCACTGACCAACATTGAGTGTGCTGACCTAATCTGACTGATACATTACAATGTTCTTGGACCACTGACCAACATTGAGTGGGCTGATCTAATCTGACTGAGACATTATAATGTTCTTGGACCACTGACCAACATTGAGTGTGATGACATAATCTGACTGAGACATAACAATGTTCTTGGATCACTGACCAACATTGAGTGGGCTGACCTAATCTGACTGAGACATTACAATGTTCTTGGACCACTGACCAACATTGAGTGTGATGACCTAATCTGACTGAGACATAACAATGTTCTTGGACCACTGACCAACATTGAGTGTGCTGACCTAATCTCACTGAGACATTACAATGTTCTTGGACCACTGACCAACACTGAGTGGGCTGATCTAATCTGACTGAGACATTATAATGTTTTTGGACCACTGACCAACATTGAGTGTGATGACCTAATCTGACTGAGACATAACAATATTCTTGGATCACTGACCAACATTGAGTGGGCTGACCTAATCTGACTGAGACATAACAATGTTCTTGGACCACTGACCAACATTGAGTGTGCTGACCTAATCTGACTGAGACATAACAATGTTCTTGGACCACTGACCAACATTGAGTGCGCTGACCTAATCTGACTGAGACATAACAATGTTATCGGACCACTGACCAACATTGAGTGTGCTGATCTAATCTGACTGAGACATTACAATGTTCTTGGACAACTGACCAACATTGAGTGGGCTGATCTAATCTGACTGAGACATTATAATGTTCTTGGACCACTGACCAACATTGAGTGTGATGACCTAATCTGACTGAGACATTACAATGTTCTTGGACCACTGACCAACATTGAGTGGGCTGACCTAATCTGACTGAGACATAACAATATTATTGGACCACTGACCAACATTGAGTGTGCTGACCTAATCTGACTGATACATTACAATGTTCTTGGACCACTGACCAACATTGAGTGGGCTGACCTAATCTGACTGAGACATTATAATGTTCTTGGACCACTGACCAACATTGAGTGTGATGACCTAATCTGACTGAGACATAACAATGTTCTTGGATCACTGACCAACATTGAGTGGGCTGACCTAATCTGACTGAGACATTACAATGTTCTTGGACCACTGACCAACATCGAGTGTGCTGATCTAATCTGACTGAGACATAACAATGTTCTTGGACCACTGACCAACATCGAGTGTGCTGATCTAATCTGACTGAGACATTACAATGTTCTTGGACCACTGACCAACATTGAGTGGGCTGATCTAATCTGACTGAGACATTATAATGTTCTTGGACCACTGACCAACAATGAGTGTGATGACCTAATCTGACTGAGACATAACAATGTTCTTGGATCACTGACCAACATTGAGTGGGCTGACCTAATCTGACTGAGACATTACAATGTTCTTGGACCACTGACCAACATTGAGTGGGCTGACCTATTCTGACTGAGACATAAAAATGTTCTTGGACCACTGACCAACATTGAGTGTGCTGACCTAATCTGACTGAGACATAACAATGTTCTCGGACCACTGACCAACATTGAGTGTGCTGACCTAATCTGACTGAGACATAACAATGTTATTGGACCACTGACCAACATTGAGTGTGCTGACCTAATCTGACTGAGACATAACAATGTTATTGGACCACTGACCAACATTGAGTGTGCTGACCTAATCTGACTGAGACATTACAATGTTCTTGGACAACTGACCAACATTGAGTGGGCTGACCTAATCTGACTGAGACATTACAATGTTCTTGGACCACTGACCAACATTGAGTGTGGCTGACCTAATCTGACTGAGACATTACAATGTTCTTGGACCACTGACCAACATTGAGTGTGGCTGACCTAATCTGACTGAGACATAACAATGTTCTTGGACCACTGACCAACATTGAGTGTGCTGACCTAATCTGACTGAGACATTACAATGTTCTTGGACCACTGACCAACATTGAGTGGGCTGATCTAATCTGACTGAGACATATAATGTTCTTGGACCACTGACCAACATGAGTGATGACCTAATCTGACTGAGACATAACAATGTTCTTGGACCACTGACTAACATTGAGTGGGCTGACCTAATCTGTCTGAGACATTACAATGTTCTTGGACCACTGACCAACATTGAGTGGGCTGACCTATTCTGACTGAGACATAACAATGCTGACCACTCTGAATCTGACTGAGACATAACAATGTTCTTGGACCACTGACCAACATTGAGTGCGACCTAATCTGACTGAGACATAACAATGTTATTGGACCACTGACCAACATTGAATGTGCTGATCTAATCTGACTGAGACATTACAATGTTCTTGGACAACTGACCAACATTGAGTGGGCTGATCTAATCTGACTGAGACATTATAATGTTCTTGGACCACTGACCAACATTGAGTGTGATGACCTAATCTGACTGAGACATTACAATGTTCTTGGACCACTGACCAACATTGAGTGGGCTGACCTATTCTGACTGAGACATAAAAATGTTCTTGGACCACTGACAACATTGAGTGTGCTGACCTAATCTGACTGAGACATAACAATGTTCTCGGACCACTGACCAACATTGAGTGTGCTGACCTAATCTGACTGAGAAATAACAATGTTATTGGACCACTGACCAACATTGAGTGGGCTGACCTAATCTGACTGAGACATTACAATGTTCTTGGACCACTGACCAACATTGAGTGGGCTGACCTAATCTGACTGAGACATTACAATGTTCTTGGACCACTGACCAACATTGAGTGGGCTGACCTAATCTGACTGAGACATAACAATGTTCTTGGACCACTGACTAACATTGAGTGGGCTGACCTAATCTGACTGAGACATTACAATGTTCATGGACCACTGTCCAATATTGAGTGGGAGACCTATTTTGACTGAGACATAACAATGTTCTTGGACCACTGACCAACATTGAGTGTGCTGACCTAATCTGACTGAGACATAACAATGTTCTTGGACCACTGACCAACATTGAGTGTGCTGACCTATTCTGACTGAGACATAACAATGTTCTTGGACCACTGACCAACATTGAGTGGGCTGACCTAATCTGACTGAGACATAACAATATTCTTGGACCACTGACTAACATTGAGTGGGCTGACCTAATCTGTCTGAGACATTACAATGTTCTTGGACCACTGACCAACATTGAGTGGGCTGACCTATTCTGACTGAGACATAACAATATTCTTGGACCACTGACCAACATTGAGTGTGCTGACCTAATCTGACTGAGACATAACAATGTTCTTGGACCACTGACCAACATTGAGTGCGCTGACCTAATCTGACTGAGACATAACAATGTTATTGGACCACTGACCAACATTGAGTGTGCTGATCTAATCTGACTGAGACATTACAATGTTCTTGGACAACTGACCAACATTGAGTGGGCTGACCTAATCTGACTGAGACATTACAATGTTCTTGGACCACTGACCAACATTGAGTGTGATGACCTAATCTGACTGAGACATTACAATGTTCTTGGACCACTGACCAACATTGAGTGGGCTGACCTAATCTGACTGAGACATAACAATGTTCTTGGACCACTGACTAACATTGAGTGGGCTGACCTAATCTGACTGAGACATTACAATGTTCTTGGACCACTGACCAACATTGAGTGGGCTGACCTATTCTGACTGAGACATAACAATGTTCTTGGACCACTGACCAACATTGAGTGTGCTGACCTAATCTGACTGAGACATAACAATGTTCTTGGACCACTGACAACACTGAGTGTGCTGACCTAATCTGACTGAGACATAACAATGTTATTGGACAACTGACCAACATTGAGTGTGATGACCTAATCTGACTGAGACATAACAATGTTCTTGGACCACTGACCAACATTGAGTGGGCTGACCTAATCTGACTGAGACATTACAATGTTCTTGGACCACTGACCAACATTGAGTGGGCTGACCTATTCTGACTGAGACATAACAATGTTCTTGGACCACTGACCAACATTGAGTGTGCTGACCTAATCTGACTGAGACATAACAATGTTCTTGGACCACTGACAACACTGAGTGGGCTGACCTAATCTGACTGAGACATAACAATGTTATTGGACAACTGACCAACATTGAGTGTGATGACCTAATCTGACTGAGACATAA
>JAHLWY010001631.1:0-17433 GCA_020002185.1 Paraescarpia echinospica
TTTTGAAGAATATGCTGTAGAACACAATCCAAACATGATGAGCATAATGAAGCATACATTGTATTATGTACTCCTACTTTGCAACATAATGACGGGATGTTGTGTATTTGAATGCACAAATCGATCGATTGCACAAATCCATTTGAAACATGTAGTGGTGTACATATTCCCAGCATAAGCCACACGGAACTAATGTGGCAGAACAAAGTCAGACATCTTATTCACTACTTTGTCAGTTAACACATTGTCCAATCAATAGCACTGCTATGCATTTTGATACACAAAGCTATCAGATGCACACATCCATTTGAAACACGAAGTGGTGCACAAATCCCCAGTAGATGTTGCACAGAACAAAGTCAGGCACCATCTTATGTCTGCGGACCCATTGTCCAATCAATGGCTCTGTTGAGTAGAGCTCTTCAATTTCCTCTTTCCATCAGCTCGGCTATTTCCAATGTTCCTCCAAATAAACAAAGTTTAATTGAGGAAACTGAGCCTAAATATGAGTTAATTAATTGAACACTGCAGATTAATTTAGTCTAAATATTAGATTTTGGGACTTATCACCAAGTGTATAGCTGGCGAAATGGAAAAGAAATACCAGAGAACCTTGTTATGCTGATTTAGTCATACTAAAATCCCAATCCATAACTTTAGCCAACTTATAATTTGCTTCTACATAATTACCTGTATGCATTGGTCATACACAGTGCACTCCAGATAACTGGAACTCACATAAGTTGATTTTCGCTAAGTTAAGTTAATCGTTTCCTCGGTCCTGGGCAAAGGACCCAATAAGGGGACCTTCTGATAACTTTCTAGTTATCAGAAATCCACTTATTAGTATTGTTATGGGTCCCTGGAGGTTCGACCTTATCCAAGGTGCACTGTATGTTTTCCTTTATTCTTTATATATATTATATACAACGTTAATTATTATACATTTGGGCCATTCTTGCGAAAAATGTACAGTAACGGTAAAGTAACATGTCAGAAATAAATATTTAGTTTCTATGTTTTAGCGAGTACTATTAATATCAAATGTGCTATTCACATGAAGCAGCGCAACTTGATCTGACCTATTACTAGATTTTAAAAATACATTCAAGGATAACAACTTATATATACTAGAGTGCAGATCTGCTGGTGTCCAAAATTCGTGCATCGCAAAATCCGTGGCAACACGGTATTGTGTACATTATAACAAACCTAAAACTTTTATATTGAATGATGACATGCCAGCCATGTTAATTAATAATCGTAGCTATAGCATTAGAAACAGTCTGTGGACGTACGAATCTCACATTTTCATGTTTCGGTTCAAATATGTGGGGAAACGGGGACTTTTAAAAAAACGGCTGACTGGAATTTGGAAAGGCAAGACCCGTAGACACACGGTGACAGACCCAATCCGAAATATGCCCGAAGTCCCAGATTTTGGCAACAAATAACGACCTCGACCAGGTTGATCCTCTTTCTATGATTGTATACACTGATATTTTAGTGTGCATTTTCGTTCACTGCATGTCAAATACTGGACAATGCAGTTTTACTATCTAGAAAGGCGAGACCCTTGCCTAGTTAGTAGTAGAGGCTCGACAGTCCCAGCTGACACCAACTGCAGCCGTCGGCTTAGTTGCGCTTACTTAATCGAAACGTTAACCGGCTGACGGCATTGGGAAGCAGGATAAATAAACAATGCATACGCTTCCTACATTAAAAAAATAGCTGTCAATATACATATGTCTACAAATTGCTTATTTATAATGACATTGCTTGAATAAACTCACCTCGAAATTTGACAGGTTGACTGTGTGTGTGACGTCAACGGTCTTTGCGTGGTTCACTGCGCGTGCATGGATATTCATTATACACGGGCTGCATAATTAATAATCCACGTGGCAGCAAGCTCAAAATGATTTGTGTAAACACAATTGTTTATCAGCTTTTTGCGCAGACAATATCCAAATTATGCATAAACATGCAAGACATAAGTAGCAGACAAAGTACATATCGGAAATTATCACGTTTTGATACAGTATATCTCGAATGGATATTAACTTACAAAGAATCGCTTTAATCTTTCTAAACACTTTTATATCATCTGCGAATGTCAACACCTTACTTGTTATGTCATTGTCCAAATCGTTGATATTTATTAAGAATAACATAGGTCCCAGTACTGATTCCTGTGGTACACCACTCAAAACTTATTTCTAATTTGAAGCCTACCCATCAACTACTTACTACCGGTTGTCTTCTGTCAATCAGCCATTTTTTATTCAGTTAATTATACCATCTTCTATGGGCCTTTAGTTTAAGCAGTAATCTTTGATGTGGCACTTTGTCGAAAGATTTCTGAAAATCTAAGTATATAATATCTACTGGTTATCCCTCGTCTACCCACTTAGTGATATATTTCAGAAACATGATATAATTGTTAAGTATGACCTCGCTTTTAGAAACCCATGTTGAGATGGGTTTATCAAGTTATGTTTAACAAGAAAATCCACCATGTGATCTTTAATTAGTCTTTCTAATAATTTGCAAATCACCGATGTTAAAATCACTGGTCTGTAGTTATCTGACTTGTTTCTGGAACCATTTTTAAATAACGCTATAACGTTTGCTTCTTTCCATTCTAAAGGAACCACACCCTCTTTTAATAAGTTAAAAACTGTACGCGTTATGCTAGTTTGTTCTACAATTTCCAATAGTAGTTTGGGTGGAATCTCATCCACTCCAGGTGATTTATTATCCTTAATTGCCCTTATTTTCTTAGCTACCATATCCGGGGTTACAATTAAATGTCCTAAATAGTTTTATTCCGCCCCCTTGAACTTAGCCTTTGGTACTGGCTGTGAACTAATATCTTCCCTGGTAAACACCGCATTAAAGTACTCATTCAGATCTTCTATCATTAAGAATCCTTCTGATATTATATTTCCAGCACTATCTTCTACAGGACTGACCTTATCCTGAACGTTCTGTTTGCTCCGAATATATGCATAACAACTCTTGCTGTCATGGTTTATATTACAATCTAATTTTTGTTCATAGCTTCTGTTTGAATTTCTAATTTAAGTTGTCGCTTGGTTAAGTGCTTCTTTCTAAATGTTGTAGTCTTCATCCTTTCCGTATATATGCGACTTCCACATCATTTGTTTGTACTTAATTTTTCTAATGGCTTCTTTTGATAAGTGTTTCTTTCTGGACCGTTTCCTTTGTTTTTTCAATGGAACAAACTTGTCGACGATGCACTCACTTTCACTCCTTAATATATTTCAGCATTCTGTTGCTGTCTTATTCTTAAGTGTGTTATTCCAGTCTATCTTTGTTATATATTTCCTCACGTCCTTATATCTTCCTTTGTGGAAGTTTCTCCTGTACTGTTTTTTATTATTCATTTCTGATTTTACTTTGATGGTAAAATGTATCTGGTTGTGATCACTACTCCCCAGTGGCTCACATATCTTGACATTGTAAATTAATTCATTTTGTGTTGACAAAACTATGTCTATCACATTTCCTCCCCTGGTTAATTCTAGCACAAGATGAGAAAGGAAACTTGAGGAATCTTGTACTAAAACTAAAAATACGTGGTCTTTACTCCCTGTACTTTGTAGAGATTTCCATTATATATGTCCATGGATAAAATCCCCCATAATGATAAACAGTCCCGTTTGCTTTCTTCCCTTATAGCATTTTGTATTTTATTTTGTTTCTATGCTTATGTTTGGATTTCGATGAACTAACCCAACCGTTAACGTCGAGTTTCCTGTAACTATGTCACACCAAACTTCTTCTTCGCAATCTGCTTCTCTTACTAATTCTCGTTTATAAGCCTGGATAGATGCTTTAATATATAAAATAACTCCACCTCCCCTTCTTCCTATTCTATCTTTCCTAAACATTGCATAGCCTGTCAGTCCAAATTCGGCATCTGATATATCGGTGGTGGCCCATGATTCGGTTATGCCTAGTATGTGAGGGTTAGTATCTTCTACCATAAAGTTTAGTTCACTTATTTTGTTTACTATGCTCCTTGCATTTAAACAAATGCATTTATAGCCAGTTTCAGAAATATTTTCCAGGCTGTTCTTTGCTGATTTATTTGTGTCTTTGTCCATGCCCTGCGCATCTAGTTTAAATAAATGCAACCTGTCCCACTGTCAGCAGATCGCAACAGGTTCTCTGAGAAAACTACGGCCCCCTTTCCATGTAGATGGAGGTTATCTCTCATGTACATATATTCCCTCCAAAAAATATCACCATAAATATTTGAATCCCACCCCCTCTTCTTAATACATCTGCTCAACTATCATCTGCCATCATCTTGCAGTTTCTGTATGTTTACCACCTCCTCCCATTACTGACAACATTCCTAAGAGAACAATCTGTTTTACCCTTGTCTGCTTTAACTTCCTGACTAACTGTCTGTATTTCTGGACTATTCCGGTTGTCCCCTCCCTCTCTGCATTATTTGTCCCTACATGTACTAGAATGGTCCCTCCCTTCCCGGAACCCAACACTTTCTCTACCCTTTCTGTTATATGCTCTATCTTGGCCCCTGGTAAGCAAACTACTATGTCTTCTCCTTCACTAAGCGTCTTTTCTGTCTTTCTCATTAAAGAGTCACCCATGAATATTCTCGCTTTTCTCCTCACCCCTTCTATCACTGCCTCAGAGTAGCTCCTTCGTTGGTCTCCGTCCGTCTCGTTGCTGGCATCTCCCCCGTCACCTTCATTCCCATCTTAACTCCTGTCTTCTTTCCTCGTGTTGTCATTTTCCCTCCTGTCACTTTCTTTGTCCCTTGTTTTTCTGTCACCTTCTTCTTTGTCCCCTTTCCTTCCGTCTCCTTCCGTCCTATCAATGATATCTCCCCCATCAACAGTCTCCTTGGCTTTTCTCTCCTGACTACCAGCCTCCTTCCTAGTTTATGTTCTCACTGATATCTCTAGTCTCACCATCTTGGTGGACCTTGTCCAATTCACCCTTTCCTGTCATCATCACATTCAACTTCTTCAGCTCGCCTACTTCTGCCAGTAAACACTCCAACCTATTACAACATCGACTCTCAAAGTGAAAACCCTCCATATGCTCCTCTTTCCTTGAATGCTCACCCCCGACTTTGCAAAATCTACCTAATTATTGCATTTTGAACATGTCTTTATTTGTCGTTTGCACGGCTCCATGGTTTTGTCTAGTTTTACAGTTTATCCAAGGTAGAAATTAATATATTAAAACTAAGATAGGCTTTAGAAAGACTGTTTCCTGTGTACTACAGCACACTTTATATGACAGTAAATTTTAATTACATAGCTGACTATCTATCCTATCACAAACGCTAACGCTACCGGTATGGTCACTAGTGACCTAATTTAAATACAATCAATTATCTTGCGCTAGATTGCCTTATTTATATGATTGCTAATCAAAGTATCTAGCAGGTTCTGGCTTACTCAGACATTATCTCATGTAAGTAGTTTTATGTTTGTTACTTTATCTTCTATATATTCTACCACATAATCAGGTTTGATAAATCTTGTTTACAAACTTATCGAAGTCGAAGTTACCCTATTATCACTCAGTATACTAAAATGTTCTAAAGTACTTTATTTGACTAACTTTAAGCACAACTGTTAGTCAGTATATGCCTACTGCTACTTTATGAATAATACTAAGGCAAGAATAATACTTATCGATCAATAATTCCACACGGTTTTCAACTTTTATGCACCACCAAATCTCAACGATCTAGACAGGAAGACAAAGAAAACCGCTGCGTATAACTTGATGTCTACAGCTTGTTGTTTGCATGGAAGTCCTGATAAATGACACGTTAGCTAACTGCTAAAACGTGCACGAATTAATAGGTGCTCAAGTCCTCCCGTGCTAAATGTTCCGATAGATCATATTATTTCACTGAATAACAAGGCGAATATACGGGGCGATCATATATAATTCCCATGTGGACATCTATTGCCTTCAATAACACCACTTGTTTTTATTGTTAGTAATGTTAATATCTACCAATCATGCAGAAATCAAAACTAAATTTTTCGGATATTGCAACTAACTAGTATATGTTGCTGCTCTAATTGTCCATTCAGTGTTTTGAAATACCCCTTCTTCGTTCGTTTAAACATCGTGTATGAACATCTCACTAAATGATGCATCATTGTTTGTGTCCAGGTGATTCTGTGTGCAAGGAAGGTTGGCTGCTCCCGGGCTGTACCCATCCTTCCTGCCAAGACCTTAACAACTGTAGCGGCCACGGAGTGTGTATCGAGCCAAACATGTAAGGGAACAGCCTTCACATATTTACTCAAGTACACAGCAAGTGCCATAATCACGCGCGTTCGCACACACTCTCATACACACGCACGCACGCACGCCCTCACACACACAGACGCACACTCACGAGCGCGCGCGCGCGAACACAGACACATACATATGCACACGCACGCACGCACACACTGCTTCCTGAAATTTTTGTAGGGAACGTTTGATATACTGAAATATTGTTTCTTGTATTGTTATTGTTTTTCGCAGCAATTGCTGCAAGTTACATAAAACTTCGTCAACTTGGAACAATCTTACCAACATATGGGTGCAAACGTTTCGAAATGACACTGTTTCGCGTGGCTATGCAGATGTAATTGCGATGAGCAGTTCACGGGTGCGGCTTGTGATGTGTGCCCTGCCAACGGGTGGGGACCAGATTGTCTCCTGTGTCCCGACTGTGGCCACGGAGTATGTCAAAAAGATACAGGTAAGTCGAGATAAATTTGTTTCACTGTTATGTTAACGTGCGTGTGGTTGTAGGTGTTTTTTCATTTCTACGTCATTTGGAAATATAATATAACGTCGGCATCATTTACATATACATATTTTCAACCGCGCTTCATATATATTTAACAATATTGCCATCCTAAGAAAAATTACCCCGATCGTAGACGGAAAAGGAAGCAAGTATAGGTTGATGTAGCAATACAAACACCAACAAATAGGAGTATGGGTCTCACATATGAGCATATCTAGACAATTCTTAGTCAGTCGTGTACGTTAAGACAACCACTACAGTAGATTTTTATTGTCGACACATTTCAAATAATGTCAAATTGCGCAATAGATAAATCATAATGTGTGTTCACACAGACGATAACGTATTGTAACCGTTGCAAAATAAGGATAGTCCTTCTATCATTTTTATTAGTTAAATGGAGGTTGTATGTTACCCTACCCAGAATCAGTCATGTTAGTACTAATTAACAAGAAGTCTGCTTTGTTGTCTTAAATGTGGAAAATAGCAATGGCGCCGAGCATCAAATAGTATTGTTGTCATTCCTGCCGGTCTCGGTATTATTGCCAATCTAATGTGTTTACAGTGTGGATGTTTCATTTATAATTCGAATATTTCTCGAGCGCAACTTTATATTTGCAAACACTGTCACGGGCGTGTTATAAGTAAAACGGCGGGCAGTACAACTTCAACATATTTACTCTCGTGTTAAGAAAAATATATAAATAAATGTTATTACATAAGGAACGAATGTCTTATCGTTAACATGTACTCCAACTGGTTCGACAATTTCCCTTTCCAGGTGACTGCGTCTGCATTGAAGGTTGGTTGTTGCCGAACTGTGAACAGGTCTCTTGCTACGACCTGAACAACTGCAGCGGCCACGGCGAGTGTGTTGAGCCAAACAGGTAACATTCGGAGGATAACATATGTGTATTTCGATTTGTTGAAGTAAGCGGACTCTCGTCCGATGGAAGGAACATCCGTTTAGAATAATCAACTTTACAATCCCCGTTCCGGCTTGCACTATGTTATTTACCCATATATATATTTAACACCGGATACAAGGAAGAGTTTGACGAAGTTTTACCGTGTTCTTTACAGTGAGTGTCCACTGTACTTTCGTCAGTGATAGTACTATTACTTGTTTCGCTGTAGTTGTTATTATTTCAATTGTTGCTGTTGAAAAGAATGTTAGTATTGCTTTTTTGTAATTGTTATTATTGTTGTACTGATCAATATTGGAGTATTTACCGTCTTTACAGCAATTACTGCAATTACCATAATTACGGTCATTACTGGCATTGTGAATGACATGATGGATTCGGACGAATAACGTTGTCTGTAACTGGAGCGAAAACCATATTAATTTTGCAGATACAACACATCTGCTGTTCTGTGGTTTTCCTACTTCTGCGAGTGTTGAGTTTCCATCAATTCACCAACACATAAGCTCTCACATTATCCGGAGTATAAGTGGAAGCTAATTCAGTGACGTTCTCACCCATGGTTGTGTAGATGTGCTTGTGCTGATCACTTCACGGGCTCGGCGTGTGACGCTTGTACGGAGAACAGATGGAGCCCGGACTGTCTCCCGTGTCCAGACTGCGGCCACGGAATGTGTAACACAGACACAGGTATGTCGTGATGGATTTGTTTTTTCACAAGTGTGTGTGTGTGTGTGTGTGTGTGTTTGTGCGTGCACTCGTGTGTGTTTTGCTCTTAGAGTTGAAAATAGCATTGGAGTTAGGGTTTCTCAGTTGCAGCGCCAACTCTGGATTTCACACCCTTTTCATGCCTTTACCGTGATTGGTTTACGGGGAGATCATTATAGGTAGACCTGGAATAGTTAACCAACGTTTTGCTAATTGAAATTCATTTTTAATCATAAAACAAACATGTTGTGATACCATACTTATATGTAATGTAACGAAATGTAACACAAATAAAATATGACTAAAATAAAATGCCTTCGCATGGGATTCAAACCCAAATGACAGTGTCTAAACAGTCGCAGTCAACATAGTGATTCTAGTATTACGAACAATCCATCAATAAATGTTACTAAATGAGGAATGGATATCTAATATTTAAAATGTTCTCCAACTTGATCGACGACTTCTCTTTCCAGGTGACTGCGTCTGCATTGAAGGATGGCTGCTGCCGAACTGTGCACAAGCCTCTTGTTACGACCTAAACAACTGTAGCGGCCATGGCGAGTGTGTCGAGCCAAACAGGTAACATTCATACAATAATTTGAATATTTATATTTGTTTTTGTTTCGCAGGTTCTCATAATATAAACGTTTGATGAAATGACCATCCGCTTAAAACGATCAACTGGATAAACCCCGTTTTGAGTCCGGCCTACACCTTGTTATGTATCGGTGGATATAATGAACATCGGATATTAGTAAGACTTTGACGAAATCCCAACATATTTACTGAAGTGAACGTCTACTGTTTTTTTTATTAGTGACACAGTAATCCCCCTCTTGAGCGGCCCTCCTCCCCAACGGCCACCCGCCTACAACGGACATTAGAACAGTTGATCCACTGTCCTAATGTCCCCGCCATTCCGAATGTCAATTCACCAATATGTACGCTTGATCTACATCGATTGTTTCATGTAAGGGCTAACGTATTCAGTTGTCACCCATGGTTGTGTAGATGTGCTTGTGCTGATCACTTCACGGGCTCGGCGTGTGACGCTTGCACGGAGAACAGATGGAGCCCGGACTGTCTCCCGTGTCCAGACTGCGGCCACGGAGTGTGTAACAAACATACAGGTGCGCCGCATATCTTACAAACAACGTACAATATGACACACACACGCACACACGCACACACGCACACACGCACACACACACAAACACACACAAGCACACATAAACACACACACACTCACACACACACTCACACACACACAGACGCACGCACGCACACACACGCACGCACGCACACACGCACACACGCACACATATATACCCACTGAATTGTGTGCCTGATTTGATTTGAATTTTGATTCCGCTTTGTGACGGTCTGGTATCTAGGTGAATGTGTCTGCGACGACGTCAATTGGTCTGGGCGACTCTGCGACGTGTGTAGTGAGACGTTCTACGGACCAAGCTGTCTTCCTCTGCTCAAAGTGCTGCAAGTGGCTCCAGACACGGGGCCCGACGTAGGCGGCACTGTCGTCCATGTGTTCGGACACAACTTCCCAAACTCCACCGAATACCAATGCAGGTAGATTACATAGGAACATATATGGTAGTGAAGGTGTGCGTGCGTGCGTGCGTACGTGCGTGCGTGTGCCTGTGCGTGTGCTAATTCGTGTTGGTGTGGGTTTGAGTTTGTGTGTTTGTGTGTGAGTGTGTGCGCGTGTGTGTGTGCCTGTGCGAGTGCGTGTGGGTGTGCGTGTGAGTGCGTGTGCATGTGTGCGCTCGCGTTTGTGTTATAGTAAATAAAATGTCTGGTCATTTATGAAATGTGATCATTCATTAGGTTTGGCGAAGACGTGGCGACAGGATCGTGGCTGTCGTCAACGATGATTCTCTGTTCGTCTCCTCGGCACGCGGCAGGAAGTGTCCACGTGGAAATAACGCCGTCTCCGGAGGATACGTATAGCAACGATCAGGTATGAATTGTATTAGGAACACACACACACACACACACACACACACACACACACACACACACACACACACACACACACACACACACACACACACACACACACACACACACACACACACACACACACACACACACACACACACACACACACACACTGCTAAAGCAAACATAAAAACTCCAGTTTTGCACTGGGTGGCGTGTAGTGCGTACACGTGTAACTACGACCATGTTTGGATTGCAACTCCAACATTCCAAAGACATCTTGCCACCACGACACGAGCTCTTCTTCAGCAATGTCGAGTGAACAGCTATGATTATTCATGTTTGCTTTATGACAGCTTTCTTTGCCAGGCATCGTTCAACTACTATGCGCTGTGTCCGGAGAGCGCCTGTGGCAGTCTGAAGACTCCACGACGAGGTGTCTGCACCATGGGCCACTGCCTCTGCTCCTTGCCCTGGCTCGGGGATGACTGCAGGATCCTTGGCCTGGCGCCCAAGATCACACTAGTGTCTCAACAAACCGTGGTTGAGGGCATGATGTTCCACAAGGTTATGACGACATCAGAGGTATATGCCATAGAAGCATAGAATAACAAAATCACTTAATAGCATGATGTTGTGTTGTTTAATCTTATATATAGTTACAACATGATTCTTCCTTGAATGTAGCGATGATCCGGTTTCTTGGTTATTCATATTGGGTATATTTACCTCTCAATAAACTGTTTTGTTTTTTCTGTATAATTTCGGCCTCGTCTCGCGGCATTCTTCAGCAGAATGAATTTACGGTCGTGTCACATGACCTACGTCAGCTTGGAGTTCGTTTTTATTTAGTGTCCTATTCGTGGAATGAGTGGCAAATCATTAGACACATGTTACTATTCGAATTGCCATATTGATAATTGTATTTAACTATTCTATACGGGCGCGTTTCCTTTAATAATTTTTTTCTTTTTTCAGTATATCAAATGGCATAGGCCTAATGAGTAATATAAAACATATTTATTACAAGGATACTAGAATCTAGTCCTTCAATCCGTCAGTTCCATACGAAGACATTACATGTGTATACGAATACTGTATAATTTACTTAACCTTCTGATCGAAGAAAAACAGAGTATCTACTTAAAGGGAATAAAACCCCATTTGCTTGAATTCTTATTGTATTACACTTTCCTGTATATATCCTCCAAGACAATGATTTTACCAGAATTCTCTATATAAATAATTTCACAATTTACGCTGTGCAACTGGTCTTATTCGAATATAATTATGCATATTTTCTGTATGCCTAGGTGTGATATCAGAGGCGTGAATGTCGCGCAAGATGCCAGCACTGTCAATACATTCACAGCATGTTTGCACCGATAGATGTTGGGTCGAAGCAAGCGTCCGAATGAGTTATTGTGTTGTATTCCGATGTAATATAAACACTACTCATCATAGAGGGACGAGTATTTATTTTACGGTTCCACACGAACACCAACTTTGTTGAAACAATGAAGCAATAGAATCTTCTCTCCAGACAACCTGACAACATCAACAAGACAAGCCGACTGCAAAAACCTTCGCCGCTTCAGCTTATTTTGAGAAAAACGGTTTCGATTGCGACCCAGGAAACTAATCTACATCAGTAAGCTTACACACACAAGAAAATGTTGTATCCAACTACAGAAAGTAACGTTATATGATATCATAACATTACATGAAGGAAGAGCTGTACAATTTAGCATAACCCTGAATGCAGCTATTTCTTTTTCCTTGAGTCCCTCTGGCTGAGTGGTTAAGTGGCTCAGCGCATACTTCCGGTTTTACTACCGACTCTAGTTCAAGCCCAACACCAAACTTTAAAGAATGTGTATTATTAATTATCTTTTCGCAAAGTAATATGAACCAAGCCATTTTTAAACTGTATCATTAAATATATCGAATGAGTGATTACTTATTCGAGAAAAAAATGAAAATAAAATTATATTATTGGGAATGTACAATTCCCGTTGATCTTGAATGTTTTTTATTTATATTTATTCAGACAAACCACGGTTTGCTTTCACATATATAATTATGATAAACTACTGTACAGTATGTAGTGAAAGGAGTAATCTTCAATTTTAATCAGTGCAATAAACACACATTTCCAATTGGTACAATTCTTTCTTTGACCCGATTTTTTTCATTGGTTATGTAGATTTATTGAACTGATTAATATAAAGATTAATCCCTTTGCTATATACTGTACAGTAGTATACGAGAAGACAAACTGTGGTTTGTCTGGATAAATGAAAATAAAAAACTTACAAGATCAGCGGAAATTGTACATTCCTGGTGTAATATAATATTATTTATATTTTTGTCGTGAATAAATAATTAGTACAGAACATGATATATTTAATGATTAACAGTGTATCATATTGTAAAAATTGCTTTGTCTATACAACTTTGCGAAAAGATAAATAAAAGTACACTTTTCAAAAAGTTTGGTGTTGGGTTTGAACCCGTGTCATTAGTAAAACCAGACGTGCCAACGCACTTAACCACTCGGCCACAGAGAATGACTGAAACAAATTCACCGGATTCAGGGTTATGCTAACTTGTATAGCTCTTCCTTCATGTAATGTTATATCATATATTAACGTTACTTTCTGCAGTTGGATACAATATTTTCGTGTGTGTGTGTGTGTGTGTGAGTGTGTGTGTGTGTGTGTGTGTGTGTGTGTGTGTGTGTGTGTGTGTGTGTGTGTGTGTGTGTGTGTGTGTGTGTGTGTGTGTGTGTGTGTGTGTGTATTTACTTGTGTAGATTAGTTTTCCTGGGTTGCAATCGAAACCATTTCTCTCAAAATAAGCTTGTCTTGTTGACGTTGTCAGGTTGACTGGAGCTTCTCTCGTTTAATTTTTTCAACAAAGTTGGATTTGTGTGAAACCGTAAAGACATTATTGTTCCTCTATTATGGCCAGTGTTTGTTGGGCGTATTACATCGGAATGCTGCATACTAACTCATTCTTATGCTCGCTTCGACTCAACATCTATTGTTGTAAACATGCTGTGGATATATTGAAAGTGTTGACATCTTGCGCGACATTCGCGCCTCTGACGTCGCAATACCACGTGATCGCTTAGCTCATTAACTATCAACTTTTCGCGGGAAACGCGATACAGATGGGTTCAAAAACTGATTTAAACTATCAATGCATTTTTCTGTATTTTTTCATGTTGCCAAATGTTACACACAATGCTATATTTTGTGTACACATGGAAAATGGAATTTAGCTGCTGCCTTGTTTTAATTCCTTTAAATAAAATGATATGCTGCTCTTTCCCTCTAAGTTTTTCTCTACTTCCTTTCTCTTTGTCCATATTTACTTAGTAGCTCTTCTTTGTCTTTTGTATCTTTCTCCGTGTTGCTCTTCTCTCGTATATTATCTTCTACCAGCTCCCATGACCCTTTATTTATGTATTTTTTGTCATGTCTTTTTTATATAGCAGTATTTCTTCCAATGTTTTTTTGTTGGCGACCAAGCATTCTCGCCATTGTTCTCGGCAATATCACTTGTGTCATCATAGATTTGTAGCACGGCATACATGGTCCGGAGCTTCAAAGAGAATTGCATTTTGGTGGTTGGCCTTGACCGTAGCTAGGTTGTGTCAACTTTACGTCTGTTCCTTTTGTTTCCTGTTTAGCCTCACTTCGATTTCTAAGCGTACTAACTGTTAATCACACGCAATATCAGTTCCGCTCGTCACTCTGGGCGTGTCCATAACTGATGTTCTATGCAGTCAAATCACTAGCACATGATATATTTCGTTTATCCTACTGGATAGGTCAATGTATGCTAATGGATACGTCGATGTGCATATATGGTACAAGTTACCATAAGGTTGTTTAGTCCTCATAAATCAATTAGTCTTTCATAACTACTGTTTCTTTCACCTATTCCATGGTTTCCCATTATGTTTTCATAGCCACCATTGTTTACTCCACTTTCATTGCACATTCACTGATTTTGTATAAACATTAATTAATTCTTATTATCCTATGAAGGATTCCGTAGCACTACGTGATTTTTCAAAGGCTCTATTGATGCACGCTCTCAAACTGCATTTCCACGAAAGTTACTTATATCGTGCTCTATTACATTTTGAAAATTGAATATCACATTGAACTGTACTTCTTCTTCGTCTGAAGCCTGCTGGTTCACCTTTCAACATTTATGTCATATTTGGCCGCCAAACGTCAGATTGGCTTTGATCCGGACGTGCCATACTTTCCACGTATCTCATGTTCTGGGGTATATGGTATGTCGCCATTTGTAGAACAGATTATAGCTCATTTTGAGGTCAATCGCTTAAATGGGGAAACAAGCATGAAACGTGGCATGACTATTCCCACTAGGACGTTCTTCAAATCCGGGTCGACGAGCCATTTAAAAATCTAAGATAGTGGCCATTTTGTTTTTCAATTTTTTTTAGCACATGCTGGCGAAGTTACATGTTTAGTTCCCGTAACATTATTTTGAACTGTGGGATTGTTGGTCCTCCACTTTAGGTTTAATCTCTTTCGTTTTTTAGGTACGTTCCTTGTGTTGATATTTCAACGAGACTAATTTTTGAAAAAAAAGTTTTGGTCTTTTTAGCGGAAGTCTTATCGTGGGGGGTGAAGGCCACCGACATGGCACAACGCCTTGAATTGGCATTTTTAAATTTTTATTTTTTTTAAATTTTATATTGTTCTTAAATTTCAACCCAACCGATACATTTATACCACTACTACAAACCTATTTCCATGTTTTACACATTCGCTTCAATTATTTCAGTTAGCCGTGGCTACTGCTGTATACAGTCCCACATGTGTAACGATATTTCTGTGTAATTATGCAGGTCAAATGGTAATGTGAGCAGCTTACCGCGGGTTTTGGTACTGTTGCACTCATGCTTTAAGTAGATAGATATGTTGATATGCGGCTCTACCTGGTTATTTAGAAATTATTATTTTCAAATCGCATGGCTAGATTGGGGGAGGACGTTTCTCCCCAGAGGTTTTTTTTACCCCCTCCTCCATTCGATCCCAACGTCACTGCCTGTGGCACCGGGCGCTTAAACACCCCCCTTTCCACTCCAATGTCACAACACATACCACGAATTTGGTATATTTGAAATTGGGACAAAATATTTGTAAACATAATCACGTTAGCGTGTTTTATTGCTAACAGGGAACGGCTTCGTTGATATGGAGCCTCGTGTCAGCTCCTTCAGCTATGGACATTGATGTTTCCAACGCTGATATCACCTGGACGGCAGTGGCAGGAGCCACGCCGTACACAGTGGTGGTTAAAGCCACAAACAGCATCGGCTCTGACATGATGACATTTAACATTGTCGTGCGTCCGACGTATAAGGCCGTCCTGGATCCCGTGCCTTCAGGACCGTTCCTGCATGCCCCGCCGATGCAGATCAGCGGCAAAGTCGTTTTTCTCATCAGCAACAACTCTCTATCAGGCGTTGATGTCCCCATCACCATAAGGTAAGGAATAACTCGCGAGGTGTTTGGGTGCGTGTGAACGAGTGTGCGTAAATGTAAATAACTCTAAACAGCATCCTTCGTGTCTTTTCCAAAACACATCGCCAATTTGTTGATCAAAGGCCAGTGTTCCGATAAATGGAATGAAGGAGATACATTTACAAAACCCAATATTACGGTAAGTAATACATATATATATATACATATATATACATATATATATATATATATATATATGTGTGTGTGTGTGTTGTATGTGTGTGTGTGTGTGTGTGTGTGTGTGTGTGTGTGTGTGTGTGTGTGTGTGTGTGTTATTATTGTGTGTGTGTGTGTTATTGTGTGTGTGTGTGTGTGTGTGTGTTATTGTGTGTATTTATACATACGCTCCACACATATATTAGAGGAAATGTGGTACCTATATATCGTATGCTTTCTTGGTATCCGGTATTAAATTTGTTCACACACGCAAAGAAGCACGCGCCTTATACCACCACCTACCTATACTATATATAAACATACATACCTGTATTGGACGCCTGATGTATTGATTTTAGAATAAAGTCTGCCGTTGGAGTGAGAACATTTCAAACAAAGACACTGCACGAAACCCGGATTTTCTACATCAGATTTTATCCCTACTCGAGTGAAACTGGCCTCTTCGAAGTGGTAAGGAGAATTAATTTGCTCAAAAGGATTTTATATTGAAAAAGTCGTAGTATGACTAAGCAAGCAAAACAAAATGCATACCAATTTAACTGGGCGTGCATGGTATATACTAACAAAACATCCCTCCTCTGGATAGTGCTACTGGCACACAGACTAACGTAAACTATATATATGTATATATATATATATATATATATATATATACGTAACACGACCTCAGCTGATCAGCGGTCCTCGGATTAATTGCTGTGTCGCGCTTACATTTATCCGGGCGTTAAATAATATCCGGGTGACGTTTCTGCACGTGCGCGTATCTAGGGGAATGTATTTAGCACCAGCTACGACTGTCGCGTTTTCATTTATCCGGGCGTTATGTATGTTTATATGTATATATATATAATTACATATATGTCTATATATATATATATATACAAAAATTATAAAATGTTTGCTTCCCACAGGAAAAAACTATTTCTGTCGTAAAACAGTTTCCTCTCCACGCACACGTCACGTGACTTACTCTTAACAAGATTTAACAAGATTTAACAAGATTGCCACCCAGAGAATTAACTCTAGGTGGCAGGTGGACAAGGAAGCCCTTTGGCTTATCGAGAGTCCGACCCTTTTATCTATGTGTATCCCGCCCGTCTGAGGTATGTGTCGATTTTATTTTTAAACATATTCACGCTACTAGCACCCACACAATCAGCGGGTAATCTGTTCCATTCATTTACAGTCCTTTGTGAAAATGAAAACTTTCTTATATCCAATCTACTCTGCTCCTTTGCCAATGTAAGTTCATGTCCTC
>JAHLWY010001632.1:0-17406 GCA_020002185.1 Paraescarpia echinospica
GCAGGAACCCAGAGGCTGAATTCAAGTTATCGGCGTTGCATTTGTTGGTGATGCAGCATCGTTTGCATTCCTACAAAGTGAACGAATCAGTATAAGTTTAATATGAAAAACAAATATGTACACATGCAATACTGGGTGGGAGGAAATGCAGGAGTGAAAAGAGAGCTTTAGGAGGACGCTAATGAGGAGTCGGTGAACATTGGCTAGACACATGGAATGAATGGAAGGGAACGGTCAACGGAGAGAGTAGATGATAGGAGAAGAGGAAGATGGGAGGACTGTGTGAAGACAGACTTGGTTGGATTGGGAGGAAGTGGAGATCAAGGGACTGGGGAGTGGAGATGGGTGGTGGAGACTTTAGCAGTGTAACAAGTAAAACTAAATAATTGAGGACCCATATCGATGCCAGCCTCATCCCGGCTTTTAGGGACAGAGGAAGAGCAACAATACAGAATAACAGTACATGTGATAATGGGAATATTCTGTTACCCAGCTGCATTAGCAACATGACACTAGTCTGTAATTCCGGCGATTTTTGATTGATGTGTCTAAGTTGTCAAGTTTTAACCGAGATGCTGGAATTTAAAAACTGGTCTGTTTAAATATGCTATTTAGTTGTTTTATCACCTAAGGTTATACAATAACATACTTCAATGCACTGATGTGCAATATTTCCTATATATCCTATCAACTACCTAACACACACTACTGCAAATGTCACCTCTGAACACACTGCAACAACCAACAGGCAGGACTCTGAACAGGATCAACAACCACAAAACATCTGATCTCAGTTCCATAATTTGTTGTAACATCAATGGGCTACTACTAGTGAACTGGATATCCAGGAAGTAGATTGACAAATTACTGCTTCTGATTAGTGCTGCTAGATACTGTTAGGGGATGTGAACATATTGTTATATGTGTAAACCATCTGGATAGGTTATCATGAGAGAAAAGCAAGATGCGTGTACAATAAATCATGCTTTGTGCAATAACTAATGTCAACACATTAAACAGAATTAATGTACAACCAACGGGTGACAGTTATAGGCAAAGCAATGTTCTTACTCTTGCACATCTTGCTTTTGTCTTTGATGTAGTTTGATTGAAAGATGTCACATGTGATGACGCCTCCTGACTGTGAACACTTGTCGCACTTGGCCGGGCAAACTGGCCAGATAAAGCATTACCATATGATTATTACAACTTCTGAAACTCTGTGCACATGAGTAACACAAATGACTTTCACAATGTAACATGAGCAATATGAATGACTTCCACAATGTAACATGAGTAACACAAATGATTTCCACAGAGTAACATGAGTAACATGAATGACTTATGGGTCTTATGTTCTGAAAGGATGGGGATAACCAAGACAGCCGTGAGATGGAACCCCAAGGGAAACAAAAAGAGAAAGAGCCAAAAAACCTGAAGATCTGTGAAGGAGGAAGTCTGAGATGTCTCGTCTCTGCCTTAATTATGCGACAGTAGGCACAAAGTAAATTAAATAAGTATGTCATTTTACTACTTGATTCTGTTGACATGATTGTGATATCTACATGAGCACACTAACCGATTTGTAATCTACTAGATTAAGAATGTTACTATGTAAGTGGTATTACTGTTTGTAACATATACATGTGTAAACAGTGCACGTATAGTATTTATATTTTCCCAATTAGATTAGCCGGAATATTACAAAAATCACAACTTTATTTAATCTTGGAAATGTTCAAATTCCTTTAAATAGTATCTTTGTCACAACAAACACATTAAATGTAAGCCAGGTTCCACACGATGTTGTTTAGTGCAAACATGCTCTAAAGATAGGGAATGAAGTGACGATAGTAAAGGAACATTGTAGAATATATATATATGTAAGAAAGTATTCAATCCAAAAGCATATAAATTAAAGGAACACATTATCTGCTGGTTGTGTAAATGCTGGCTGTGTGAACAGGTTTCCATACTAAACTGAGAAATATCTCAGAAGGGTAAGTTACACATAGAAATGTTGGTTTCTCGGTAAGTTACAGGTTTCATAGTTCACTTGCAATCTGATGTTTTAGTTCTATCTCTTATTTACGTGTTAGCTTTTATTTATCTATTACATTGGGTCGCGACACAGTCTAAACTGTATGATATTTGTCAATGTTATTCTATTTATGTGCGTGCGTGCGTGCATGTGTGCATGCCTGTGTGTGTAGTATTAATATGAGAATGCATTTGTAGTATCTTAACTACAATCATACCTACATAAACTTGAATATACTTGACTGATACAGCTTCATGGATGATGTTTGCGAGGCAGTGTCGTGTCTAAGATGACAACATTCTCTTGTTAAGCATCTATCACTTGTCTGCTGTTTATATTTGGTTCAAGATTCCACTGCGAAAAGTGCTTAGTTAATTATAACTATAACACAATGGGTTGAAATACCGGCTACTTTTACGTTATAGGCATTATGGATTAAGCATAAGTAAAATTATATTAAAATATATATAGGGTATGCACGAAAAGGACAGTAAACAATTAATCGAATGTTAAATAAAAAAATATTAAATAAATATACTTGTGTCTTGCATCCAAAATACAGATAAACAAATAAAATATTCACACATTATGCATTAAAAGTGTACAGTTGATTAATCCAACAGTTATTCATTGAACTTGCATAAGGTAAAATATTTATTATACATATAGTACAAAAAAATAATTTATCAGCTAAGAATTAACACGTTGTTCTGCCTACATGTATCGCATTCACCTGTGCATTTTCCAGAATCGGCACTGGACCACGCATAGCCAACTGCGCAGTCGCCTTCAGGGCAGTAGGTTGTTGAGCCATCAGTAGTTTTGATCATCGTCATTAGGCAACCAGCAGCCACAGCTACAAGCAAACCCGCAGTCGTCACATGACACACAGTAACACAGAAATGTGCAGTCACCAAACATGACGCAATGTCGTAACTAAGTGTTACGTATTATTGACAGTCTTCAGACTGACCTCTTGAATTAACGTAACTTGAAATGTCAATGAATCATAACACACAGAAACTACTAATGTACTAATGACACATGCCTTGCAACTGAACCAGAGAGGGATAAGAACAACTGGTGGTTCTATACTTTACGTGGAGCAAAGAGAAATAAATAAGGAAGCCCACTAAAAGCACCAACAAATATATTCCAACACGAGCACCACAAGGTGGGCTGAAACAAAATGAAGGATTGCTGAACCAAATGGGGTGACAAATAACTACACAATGAATGAACGCATGGATCACTCCATTTTTGGTTCGTTACGAATGTTAGTTGTAATCCTCACTATCGAGTTACCTGGTTAAGATACTCACTTGCACAAGAAGCGTCTGATTTCATCTGGATGCCCTTGCAGTCTGTTTCTGTAGATGATACAACAAATGCGTGTTCACACAATGCAAACGGCAGACAACTTATAATGTTTATGTAAAACAGGGCAACTTGTAAGATATAAAGAAAATCACTAAACCTAGTCACACTTCTTGACACTGCAAATATTACAATGTACTATTGAACACTCAAACTACTACCAAACAACTTTAGTTTATGGATGTCACAAAAATGATTAGATGTAAGTTATTGTGCCATACAAAACACCAATGATTATAAACCGAAATGTTTCATGTAGAACATTTCAATATTAACACTCTTACGTTCCACTTGCAGTATTCAAATTTAGTTCAAGCAGATTACATAAACTGAAACATTATTCAAGTAATGCAATTGCAATGTAATTATGACTGCTGACTGAGAATGTATCAGAACAAAGTATGTGAAGAATGGTTCATGTGCCATCTGGTGGCTAAGGATAGTCTTTTTTATTAAGTATCTGTCCCAGTGTAATAACTCTAAAACAACTATAGTATTCAACTATAATACCTGTTACAATATGATGGCAGTGCTAATGAGGAAATTTAGATTTTTCTCAGGGTACAATTTTCTTATAATCTGACAAAACGTTAACTTGGTCACCAGTGGGAAAGTCAACTGTGCTCTGTGCCCTACATCGGTCTCTTGAGTTGAGACACGTGTTGAGCGAAGGTTCCTTTGAATATTTGTAAAAAAAATGTTTATTGTATTGCAACAACTGATTGCCAGAACCTCAGTCTTATATTATAAGGTTATAAGATTTAAATTTATTCTAAATATCTACATACTGCTGACATTACTTTGTAATATTTGTGATATGAACCTGTTCATTTTTAAGCTGCCACAAACCAGCATTATCACTCAAAAAGGGCAAAATATTCAATTTGAAAGTGTTACAACACTTGTTTAATGTGTCTTTAGGAGCTAACAAAACAATTCCAGTAGTTTATTTACAAGGTTGTCCATCTACATTTACGTTATGACCCTAGATATATGTAGGTATTATATTTGGAGGCAAACTTTTTACAGCATTCCACGTCTGTTCAACCCACTTGGCCTGTGGCGTGTGTATGGGTGGACACCAAATTGTCAGTACCTTCACTGTAAAATGAACAAACCAAACACAGAGCTAGCGGTATTTGTGAATTTTTAATGCTGTACTTTCAGAGGTTTCAAATATAATATTTTATTTAGAACACAGCTGTGTATACAACAGGAAACTAAGCTGCCTGCAGGCTATATTGCACATAGACAAGCAGAATGTAATTGTTCTTAGAAGGTGGCCCAGTAACACACCGAGTTGCCTTAAAACGCTGCATCCAAACAGTGTAGTTTGATCTCTCTGCAATATTTCTGTGGTAATGAGATTACAACATCATTTGACATCCCTGAGAGTGCCAACGTAATAATGATGAAGACTGTAAACCACAACTGTCCTTTGCTTTCTCATCTAGCCACTTATCCAGGAGGACACCAGAGTCTGTGGCAAGTACAACCAAATTCGTCTTTCTTCAGATGGTTAAGTCCTGGGAAAACATAATTAAACAAGACTGTGTTCAGACATTCACTTTTAAGTTCATCAACGATATCAAATTGTGCGTGAACAGTTTTGAGGAAAATAAATGGAGCAAATAAGATCGATTGGGTTTGTATGTTGCATGCAACCTGTAAAGTGACTTGTTTTTATTGCAACACTGACACAGATACAGCCATAAGTGTAGGGAAACATCAGTTTCAATTTGCGACACAATGACTCTGTCTTTTGGATGGTCTACATGAAAAGTATTCTTATTTATATCATCTATGTCAACTGTCTGCATGACATAAGTGCTGTAACAACCGTAACTGTGAGCACTGTTGTGTCACCCTGTCACCACAGTCAGTGTCACCCTGTCATCACTGTTGGTGTCACCCTGTCACCACCACAGTCGGTGTAACACTGTCATCACTGTTGATGTCATCCTGTTATCACTGTTGGTGTTACACTATCACCAATGTCAGTGTCACCCTGTCACCATTCTCGGTGTCACCTGGTTACCTCCATTTTATCAGTTTGTCACCATTGACAGTGTCACGTACCCTGTCATCACAGCCAGTGTCACGCTGTAACCACAGCCAGTGTCACCCTAAAACCACAGCCAGTATTACCCTGACAGTATGGTGATGTGACCACTGACAGTATGGTGATGTGACCACTGACAGTATGGTGATGTGACCACTGACAGTGTGGTGATGTGACCACTGACAGTATGGTGATGTGACCACTGACAGTGTGGTGATGTGACCACTGACAGTATGGTGATGTGACCACTGACAGTGTGGTGATATGACCACTGACTGTGGTGATGTGACAACTGACAATGTAGTGATGTGACCACAGACAGTGTGGTGATGTGACCACTGACAGTGTGTTGATGTGACCACTGATAGTGTAGTGATGTGACCACTGATAGTGTGTTGATGTGACCACTGATAGTGTAGTGATGTGACCACTGACAGTGTGTTGATGTGACCACTGATAGTGTAGTGATGTGATCACTGACAGTGTTGATGTGACCACTGATAGTGTAGTGATGTGACCACTGACTGTAGTGATGTGACGACTGACAGTGTGAAATGTGACCACTGAAGGTTTTGCATAATTTAAATGACTAAACATGACATAATTTGACAACTACAAAGATGGTGATATAATGACCAATTTACTTGAGAACTGACCTGTGTTACCCTGATATTGCCCCCAAAGAAGAGCAGGGGGTAGGATGATACCATGGTGGTGTCATACAGGAAGATCTAAAAACAAACAGTACAGTGCACTTCACACTGACGATGCACATATACACAGGCCATATACATGCACTAACTAATTTCAGATGATCATATTCACAAAATTTGTTACTTCCGATCACACACATAGAAAGACGCGTAGACAAGAATATAAAATTCCATAATGTTACTGCTTTCCAAACGAGCATACAGTGTCATATGGTAACCGTGTTGACCATGACATGACCTTGACCCTCACCTTGGAAGTCATCATCTTGAGGTGGTAGACGAGCCAGCAAGAGTTGATCTGCATCGCGCTCCAGTTGACTGACTGTGGATGAAGCAAGATTCACCTCCCTGTCTTTGTTGACAGCAACGAGTCAGTGAAACCACAGACGCAACTAGATACACGGCACCCTGCTAACTAGCAGCAGCTGTCAAGTTCCAAAGTAGTTCCATTACATCAGACTTACTCTCTCTCACACTTAAACTCACTCAGACTTACTCTCTCTCAGACTTACTCTCTCTCAGACTTACCCTCTCTTAGACTTACTCTCTCTCAGACTTACTATCTCTCAGACGTAAACTCACTCAGACTTCCTCTCTCACAGACTTCTTCAAATTGTAAATGTTTGCTACATTAGGGTAGGGTCCAGAACAGATGATTGCCCTCACCAGCTGTTTGTTGTCTGTGACAAATAAACACATCTGTACAGCACAGTACACACACAACACATGTCTGTACAGCACTATACACACACAACACATGTCTGTACAGCACAGTACACACACACACAACACATGTCTGCACAGCACAGTACACACACACAACACATGTATGTACAGCACAATACACACACAACACATGTCTGTACAGCTCAGTACACATACAACACATGTCTGTACAGCACAGTACACACACACACAACACATGTCTGCACAGCACAGTACACACACACAACACATGTATGTACAGCACAATACACACACAACACATGTCTGTACAGCTCAGTACACATACAACACATGTCTGTACAGCTCAGTACACATACAACACATGTCTGTACAGCACAGTACACACACACACAACACATGTCTGTACAGCACAGTACACACACACAACACATGTATGTACAGCACAGTACACACACAACACATGTCTGTACAGCTCAGTACACATACAACACATGTCTGTACAGCACAGTACACACACACACAACACATGTCTGCACAGCACAGTACACACACACAACACATGTCTGTACAGCTCAGTACACATACAACACATGTCTGTACAGCTCAGTACACATACAACACATGTCTGTACAGCACAGTACACACACAACACATGTCTGTACAGCACAGTACACACACAACACATTACTGTATAGCACAGTACACACACAACACATGTCTTACAGCATAGTACACACACAACACATGTATGTACAGCTCAGTACACATACAACACATGTCTGTACAGCACAGTACACACACACAACACATGTATGTACAGCACAGTACACATACAACATGTCTGTACAGCACAGTACACATACAACACATGTCTGTACAGCACAGTACACACACAACACATGTATGTACAGCACAGTACACATACAACATGTCTGTACAGCACAGTACACACACAACATGTCTGTACAGCACAGTACACACACAACACATGTCTGTATAGCACAGTACACACACAACACATGTCTTACAGCATAGTACACACACAACACATGTCTGTACAGCTCAGTACACATACAACACATGTCTGTACAGCACAGTACACACACAACACATGTATGTACAGCACAGTACACATACAACATGTCTGTACAGCACAGTACACACACAACACATGTCTGTACAAGTTCAGTACACATACAACACATGTCTGTACAGCTCAGTACACATACAACACATGTCTGTACAGCACAGTACACACACAACACATGTCTGTACAGCACAGTACACACACAACACGTCTGTACAGCACAGTACACACACAACACATGTATGTATAGCACAGTACACACACAACACATGTCTTACAGCACAGTACACACACAACACATGTCTGTACAGCACAGTACACACACAACACATGTCTGTACAGCACAGTACACACACAACACATGTCTGTACAGCACAGTACACACACAACAGATGTCTGTATAGCACAGTACACACACAACACGTCTTACAGCATAGTACACACACAACACATGACTGTACAGCACAGTACACACACAACACGTGTCTGTACAGCACAGTACACACACAACACATGTCTGTACAGCACAATACACATACAACACATGTCTGTACAGCACAATACACATACAACACATGTTTGTACAGCACTGTACACATACAACACGTCTGTACAGCACAATACACATACAACACATGTCTGTACAGCACATTACACACACAACACATGTCTGTACAGCACAGTACACACACAAATCATGTCTATATAGCACAGTACACACACAACACATGTCTTGCAGCATAGTACACACACAACACATGTCTGTACAGCACAGTACACACACAACACATGTCTGTACAGCACAGTACACACACAACACATGTATGTACAGCACAATACACATACAACACATGTTTGTACAGCACAGTACACATACAACACATGTCTATACAGCACAGTACATACACAACACATGTATGTACAGCACAGTACACACACAACACATGTCTGTAAAGCACAGTACACACAACACATGTCTGTACAGCACAGTTCACACACAACACATGTTTGTACAGCACAGTACACACACAACACATGTCTGCACAACACAGTACACATAAGACACATACACCACCGTACACATACAACACATGCCTGTACAGCACAATACACATACAATGTCTGTACAACAGAGTAAACACACAACACATGTATGTACATCACAGTACACATAAAACACATGTCTGTACAGAACAGTTCACATACAACATGCCTGTACAGCACAGTACATACAACGTATGTCTACACAGCACAGTACATATAAACACATGTCTGTACAACACAGAACAACATATGTATGTACAGCACAGTACATATAAATACACGTATGTACAGAGCACAGAGCACATACAACACATCTGTGCAGCACAGAGAGCTCATACAACATATGTCTGTACAGCAAAGTACACATACAAAACATGTCTGTACAGCACAGTACACATACAACATATCTGTGCAGCACAGAGAGCACATACAACACATGTCTGTACAGCACTGTACACATACAACACATGTATGTACAGCACAGTACACATACAACACATGTTTGTACAGCAAAGTACACATACAACACATGTTTGTGCAGCACAATACACACACAACACATGTATGTACAGCACAGTTCACACACAACACATGTGTGTACAGCACAGTACACACACGCACAACACATGTCTGTACAGCACAGTACACACACAACACATGTATGCACAGCACTGTACACACACAACACATGTGTCTAAGGCACAGTACACATACAATATATGTTTGTACCGCACAGCACACACACACAATACATGTCTGCACAGCACAGTACACACACAACACATGTCTGTACAGCACAGTACACACACAACACGTCTGTACAGCACAGTACACACACAACACATGTATGTACAGCAAGGTACACACACAACACATGTCTGCACAACACAGTACACATAAGACACATACACCACAGTACACATACAACACATATCTGTACAGCACAATACACATATAATACATGTCTGTACAACATAGTACACACACAACACATGTATGTACATCACAGTTCACATACAACATGTCTGTACAGCACAGTACTTACAACGTATGTCTACACAGCACAGTACATATAAACACATGTCTGTACAACACAGTACAACATATGTATGTACAGCACAGTATATATAAATACACGTACGTACAGCACAGAGCACATACAACACATCTCTCACATGTCTTACAGCATAGTACACACACACCACATGTCTGTACAGCACAGTACACATACAACACATCTGTGCAGCACAGAGAGCACATACAGCACATGTCTGTACAGCACAGTACACATACAGCAGATGTCTGTACAGCACTGTACACATACAACACATGTCTGTACAGCACAGTACACATACAACACATGTTTGTACAGCACAGTACACATACAACACATGTTTGTACAGCACAGTACACACACAACACATGCCTGTACAGCACATTTTACACACAACACATGTCTGTACAGCACAGTGCACATACAGCACATGTCTGTACAGCAGAGTACACTCATACACAACACATGTCTGTACAGCACAGTGCACATACAACACATGTCTGTACAGCACAGTACACACACGCACAACACATGTCTGTACAGCACAGTACACACACAACACATGTATTCACAGCACAGTACACACACACAACACATGTATGTGCAGCACAGTACACATACAATACATGTTTGTACAGCACAATACACACACAACACATGTATGTATAGCACAATACACACACAACACATGTGTGTAATGCACAGTTCACACACAACACACATGTCTGTACAGCATAGTACACATACAACACATGTTTGTACAGCGCAGTACAAACACAACACATGTCTGTACAACACAGTACACATAAGACATGTCTGTACAGCACAGTAAACATACAAGACATGTCTGTACAGAGCAGTTCACATACAACATGTCTGTACAACACAGTACATACAATGTATGTCTGTACAGCACAGTACATATAAACACATGTATGTACAGCACAGTACAACATATGTATGTACAGCACAGTACATATAAATACATGTATGTACAACACAGAGAGCACATACAACACATGTCTGTACAGCACAGTACACATACAACAGATGTCTGTACCGCACTGTACACATACAACACATGTCTGAACAGCACAGTACATACAACATATATCTGTACAGTACAGTACCTTACACATGTCGCACATAATTTAACAAGATTTAACAAGATTGCCACCCAGAGAATTAACTCTAGGTGGCAGGTGGACAAGGAAGCCCTTTGGCTTATCGAGAGTCCGACCCTTTTATCTATGTGTATCCCGCCCGTCTGAGGTATGTGTCGATTTTATTTTTAAACATATTCACGCTACTAGCACCCACACAATCAGCAGGTAATCTGTTCCATTCATTTACAGTCCTTTGTGAAAATGAAAACTTTCTTATATCCAATCTACTCTGCTCCTTTGCCAATGTAAGTTCATGTCCTCTAGTCCTTCTATCTTTCTTAACTGAGAAAAAAATATTTCTATCAATATTTTCATAACCCTTCAATATTTTAAACACTTCTATCTGATCTCCTCTCAATCTCCTGGTCTCTAGTGTTGTTAAACCGCATTTTTTTAGGCGTATTTCGTAACTAAGATCCCTCAGTTTTAGTATCATTTTAGTTGCTCTCCTCTGCACTCTTTCTAGCATATCTATGTCCTTCCTGCGATATGGCCATAATGTAGATATCTGGTATAATGCATAATGGTATCATTAGCAAAACGTCTACCACAGTCTAAACAAACAAACAAATTTGTATATAATTAATTTCTTTGTACAATAATTAACAAATTATTGAATAAACACTGCATGAAGATAAGTTACATTCCATGTTCAAAGACAGGCATCAGACCAACACAAAAGTTGACAAAACTCACTTCTTTGGGCATATGACGGTTCAGTTATTGTCATTTAATTAAGTGTCTAATTTTTTTAGATTTACTGTTTAAATCAGTTTTAAACAATTCTATGTAAAGCAACCAAGAGCATTTTATTGTAGATTTGGATACTATGCAAATTTCGACCGTTTATGGTTATAATTGTCTTTGAGGTATTTATGCCTCATCTCTGCCAGCGTGCTCTGCTGCGCCCAGCCTCTGTACCTGAGATGCGGTTGGCATCAGCTGCTTTCGGGTTATCTGACTTGATGAATCCCATCTCATGCAGGAACTGGGCAAGCTGACGTCTCATGTCCTGTAACATCTAAACACAACACAGGAGGTACACAACTGACATAAGACATTCTTCTTCCAATAAATGCCCACAATCATTTGGTTGATTATTCTGGCATTGGGAGTTTAGATCCCAGCTCAGTGAGTACACAACAGGTTTCTTCCATTTCCCTGAGTGGGATCTTTTACTTCCCCTGGCATAGACACCAGATAGAAGGGACCAACACAGGCAACATTGGGTGAACAAAATTGAACAAGTTTCGACTCGATGGCCAATACCAGTCCGGACCCACCGACTAGTCGGCAACAGGATTTGTACCCTGGTTCCTCTGATTGACAATCCGGCACCCTAACCACTTGACCACCATGCCCCATATTCACAGCAGACATTGTCTTCAAAAGGAAAGCAGTACATTATTTATTCTAATGTATACTGTCTGTGACATTGTTTTTAATAAGTCCGAAACAGTATTTGCAATTTGAATGTTGCACCTGCAAATTGTAAAAAGTGCTAAGGTAACACTCAGATGCTAAACAACCTCTGTTGGCAATATTGTGAAGGCCAGACGGGCTAATCACAAAGTTCTTTGATGATTGGCACAACTGCGAGGTTCCCACGTTCAAGACAACAGATAACTTGTAGATTTCAAGAGATCAACACATCGTCTGAGCTACACTGATGCTGGAAACTTACCCTGAGAGTGCTGGCAGACAGGAAGTGTTCCCAGCAGTACTGTCCCGTTGTCCCCCGGTCCTTCACTGTCTCCCAACCCTGGCAACAGTCTCATGATCACTCAGTCCGCATCAACAACATTCATGAAATTCATGACACTTTGATACAAATCAATAGACTAGGTGAACTATTCCATTCCTGAAACTGAAATAGCTGTGTAGTTTACACGTAAAACTCAGATATGTATCACTTACAGTAGCTGTATGGTTTACAATGGAAAACAAACAAATATTATTATCTGTTTACAACTGAAAACTTAATATTTGTATAAAGTACATCTAACATTCAAATAGTTGTATAGTTTACAACCACCAATCAGACAGCGTTGTAGTTTATAATTGAAACAAACAAATGCATAGTTTACAGTATGTAGTTTACTGGCATGCAGCTAGCCTGGCACTGACCTCATAGGCATTGATGAGCATCAGGTGGTCACTGCGAGAGTCTCCAGCCAACTCCTGCCGGTTCTGGTCAGCCAACCTCTCTTTATCCTGAAACAGCCAACTCACATTGACCACAACGAACTCACAATGACCACAACACCATGCATGTGGGTCATTTGAACTGACTGGGGTACTGTACATACCATTAGGTATGTACTGATCATGGTGTGTGTACTGACCATAGGGTGTAGTGAACTTGGGGTGTGTAGTGACCATAGGGTGTGTACTGGCCATGGAGTGTCTACTGACCATGGGGTGTGTACTGACCATGGGATGTAGTGACCATGAGGTGTATACTGATCATGGGGTGTTTACTGACCAAGTGGTGTACTGACAATGGGCTGTGTAATGACCATGGTGTGTAGTGACCATATTGTGTGTACTGACCATGGGGTGTGTACCGACAATGTTGTGTGTACTTACCATGGGCGTCTACTGACCATGAGCGGGTATTGACCATGGGCATGTACTGACCATAGGGCATGTACTGACCATGGGTATTTTAAGGGGGGTTAGGATGCCAATTTGTGTGACGCAAGATATACGTTCCACTGGGCATCCCAGTTTTGGTTTCATAATGTACTATGTATATACCTCAATTTACACCCAGAAATTTAGCCTGTTATGTACAATATAATTGTAGTTACCATCAAAAGACGCCTCTGTGCCTTTCAATATTGTGAATATTGTTGAAATGCCTGGCTTGTGCTTTTGACACCCACTGGTGTCGTACACGATTGACATATAGTTCATGATTGCATCATATTATTTAGCATAGTTTGTGGGCATTACGTTTTACAAAAATTCGTGAAGATTTGCAACGTGCATGTTTAATAAAATGGTGTTTAAAATAATGATTTTGTGTATTTTTTGCAAAAAATACATTTTATGAAAAATTACCAAAAAATAAATTTTGTTAATATTCTATATATTTTATTCCCATATTGGTAAGATACTGTGTTGGCCTGTATGCTGTGCTCAGCACCATATCAGGCAAACGTTGTATGTAATATAAAGTACCGAATAAGCATGTTTAAACCAACTCAAGGCGGTGTTTAGCTTGGAGGTGTGCACAGTTTGATGACGCATATTTTAATTGTTATTGAGACAGTGTAAATTTTCGTTTGTGGTTAATCTAGTTATATGTATAGCTTGATATAAATCTAACTTTCGTGAAGATTTGCAAGATTCAGGAGATCTATTTGGGGTAAGACCACATTAAGGATTCGTCCGCCATTACCCACCGAAAGAGTGCCCTTGAAAACACCCTTTTGGTGTCATGTGTGAATTTTTTTCGAGTACTTTGTCATGGCACATGTCAGTCCAATGAATACTGAATGTACTACTGCATTAGATCTTTCTCGGGGTAGCAATAAACATACGCTAGTCGCTCGCGTATTCGCACAGTGGCTATTTTCCAGAACGCACCAATATTTCAAAATCCGTCATGAGATTGGGGCGAAATTGAGGGGTGTCAGGTTTGGGTGGATTTTTCTGAAAACTGAGGTATGAGAATTTTACGAGTTTTCCACAGCACTTGTGTCAATGGAGGATAAATATGCTGTGAAATTTTCAAGAAAATTGTTCGTCAAATTTAGCAGGAAATGAAGGAAACGTTATAATGGCCGCCTACGTAAAATTGAAATGTGGTCTTACCCCTACACCTCACCTCATCAGGCTGGGGAGGTGTTTCAGCTGGGGAGAACTTCTGCTGCCCATCAGCTTATCTGCTTGTATTGCACAACAGTTGCCTTTGGACCCCTTTTTATGATGCAAGGCTTCCTGTTCATTCATATTGATCTTCTTTCACCAATCACTTTTTATGGGTATAGTTTTTTGTATGACAAATCCAGAAAATATTAATAGGCTCAATTCAGAGTTGCAAAATACAAACTGGGAAGAGATGTACAAGGACCCAGATCCTTGCACTGCATATGACACTTTCCTACAAATACTTAACACAAAAATTAATGAATGTTTACCAAAAAGGAAAATTAAGGTAAAGACCTATAGAACTGAGTGGCTCACTAAAGGAATACTGATATCATGCAGACAAAAAATAACTTATTCAAAAAGTTTAAGAAAAACCCTACCACAGAAAACGAGACTATCTATAAACATTATAAAAACAAACTGACTCATGTAATCAGACAGTCAAAGAAAAACTATTTCAAAGATAAATTTGACCTACATAAGAAAGATGGTAGGAAAACATGGAGTACCATAAATGAAGTTTTAAAATCAAAGGACAAAAAGACTATGATAAATGAAAAATTTATTACTTCTGATGGTACTCACTGTACAAACAAAAAAGTAATTGTAGATCAGTTCAACAATTACTTTACTAACATTGGTCATAGCCTGAATGTAAAGCTAACTAAAACAGGAAACAACCCCACACAATATGTAAAAAACAACACTGCAAGTTTCTTCTGTCGACCCACTAACCGTAATGAAATAATAAATATAGTCAGATCATCAAACTCAAACAAGTCAAGTGGATATGATAATATAGATCCATACGTTGTGCAACAAATTATACCACAAACTGCAAACCAACTTGTGTACATATTCAACATATCAATACAGACTGGCATTGTTCTAAACAAACTTAAGATAGCAAAAGTCATACCACTGTATAAAAATGAAAACCCTTGAACTATTCAAAAATTACAGACCAATTTCTATCCTCCCACGCTTCTCAAAAATACTAGAACGCATAATGTACAATAGGCTTTACAGTTTTTTAACTAATCAAAATATATTATCTGAAAAGCAATATGGATTCAGAAAAAAATATTCTACATAGCACTAATTGATTTGGTTGATAAAATATCTAGTAACACTGATAATAAAAAGTACACCAGACCTCTCTAAGGCTTTTGACACAATAGATCATTATATATTAATAAAACAACTTAAATGCTATGGTGTAAGAGGTACTACCTGCAACTGATTTAAAAGCTATCTTAAGAACAGAAAACAGTATGTATCGTACAATAAGACTGAATCAGAATATAAGGATATCTCATGCGGAGTTCCGCAAGGATCAATATTAGGTCCATTACTCTTCATCCTATATATAAATGATATTGAATATGTATCGAATGTTTTAAATCCTATAATTTTTGCAGATGACTCTAGTCTTTTTCATGCCCATACATGCTTTGACACACTTATTGAAGAAGTAAATGTGCAATTAAAAAAATCTCCATGTAGTTTCACACCAATAAGCTTTCATTAAACACAAAAAAGACTAATTTTATTATATTCACAACAAACAGGAAGAAATACAGTATTGACAAAGCTGAAATAAAATAGATGGAATCAAAATAAAACATGTCCAATTCACTAAATTTCTCGGTATAATTATAAATGAACACTTAAATTGAAAGAATCGTATTGATAGTATATCAAATAAAATAGCACGTAATGTAGGAATGCTAAACAAACTAAAACACTTTCTTCCTATCTCCATTATGAAAACTATTTACACTGCATTAATTTCATCACATTTACAATATTGTACTCTACTACGGGCAAATTCATATAGCACAAACCTAAGCAAACTAAAAATACTACAGAAGAAAGCTATTCGGATAATCACATTATCCCAATATATTGCACACCCAAATCCACTGTTCGCTATTAAAATTGGATGATATATACAAACATCAGGTATTTTTATGTATAAAGCAACAAATAAACAACTCTCAGATAATATGTCATCAATGTTATTGCGAACTAATAATGTACATAAACACAAGCTGAGAAACTGTAATGCATATTACATCCAACAAATAAGAACAAACACAAGGAAATTCACAACAAATTATTCAGGACCAATATTCTGGAATGCACTACCTCAAAACTTACAACTAATTGTATCCATCAATCAATTTAAGAAGAAACTCAAAGAGCTGTTATTGTCAAAATATCATTAATTCTTTAAATTTTTTTAATATCGTAACTTATAAATTAACCATAAGCATATCATCATTTTATTATG